>SJYO01038709.1:23467710-23557226 GCA_006410555.1 Capra ibex
CGACTTCGAGGTCATGAAACCGGTGGAGTACGCTTCTCAACTGAGTAACCTTTTCTGAGACTACGACCCTCCCTAACCCCCGTCCTCCTCTTCCCCTGCTGTCTCCTACTCTACCGACCTACCGTAGTACCTGAGTTACCTGCACTCAGACTCACTTGAGGTCCTCAACCACTACCTGTCCCTCCGGACCGCACGACACTAAGGACCCCAGCGTCTCAGTCTGTGCTGACTCGCTGACTTGACTTGACTTGACTTGACTACCGGAAGATACTGATTAAAAACTCTGAAAAATAGTATTTACCTATAACTGAAAACAGTTTATGAAAAGGACGTAAATAACTCTACTTGTACATTAACAATCGAAAGTAAGACCATCACTAAATAGTGTAAATAACTAAATGTATCAAACTTGAGAGGAACGTAAGGTCACTATTTAGGGTGAACTATTACTATTTACTAAAATAATTACACGACAACTTAAACCTAACGATCATAAAACAGCCTGTAAAAACGTAGATACTAGTTGTCTTCATAAAGGACAGTTAAAGAAAAGAACTTTACAGGAATGGACGGAAACGAGAATTACATTACGACCGGAATATTTACACAAACCCTCAAAAGGAAGGAGAAGTAAAAAAACCCTTCTTAAACTTTTCTTAACCATAATTAAGTAGGAATACAAACTGTCTTAATTGGTCACTTTAATAAACTGTATACGAAAGGAAACAATTATTGAAAAAATTGACTACGTTTGGGGAATGAGTAATGACTAGACAAGCATAAAAGATAAAGAAGAACTAAGTTAGAGTCACCCAACGTACAAAGACCCATACATAGGTAAAGAAGATTTAATAGGTTAAACAACCACAAATTCAAAAGTATTATCAGAGAATACTAGGAAAAATAAAGTTATTCAAGATAACAGAGGAGAAAGTAAATATTAAAATAAATAAACTCAGAAAGAGACAGAACCAATCAGATCGATTTCTAATCAGTTAACCCCAATAGAAAAGTTTCTTGGTTTAGAACCAAAACAAGTAGAAAAGACAGCAAAAGAATAAGAGGTAAAGTAAATAAAGACGATATGAGAAATAATATGGGAAAGAAGACGTTTAAACCCGAATCAAACAAGAAAAAAGAGACCAAAGAACCTACATTTCAGTCCAAGAAATTCCAAAAAGAAAAAAAAACCATAAAAATAAAGATGTTTTAAGGAAGAATATTGACGAAAATAACGAAGGGTACAAAACCATACAACACAAAAGTAAGAACAAACAGTAAACAGAGTTCTATGAAAAATAAAGATAAAATTAATAAGAAACTAGGTAACCAACAAATCCACACACAAAAAATCAAAGGGATATAAACACTAAAAAAGTCGAAAGGAAGACAATAATAAAGATCAAAGTATCGTGCACCAACCTGTACTATGTATCATACTAAAGTTAGAAGAACTTAAACAACTCTGAATAAAACACCGGATTATATACTTTATAGGATCTTGTATAAAGTACCCACGAACACGTCTTACATAATACGACGACAAGTAACCTTACACAACATATACAGAAAATCCAACAAATCAGACATCACAAGTTTAGATGACAAATGAGTAATTATAAAAGAGATTTATTAACTGGGTAACTACTATTCTCACCCTATAATTTCAGGATTTGGTAATGACATAAAGACAAATAAATAGAAAATCAAGACAATAATAATCGAAACATACAAACCACCACCAAATCAACGATTCAGTACAGACTGAGAATTGTGGGCTACCTAACATCGGAAGGTCCGAGGAGATAGGTACCCTAAGAGGTCCGTCCTTATGACCTCACCCAACGGTAAAGGAAGAGGTTCCCTAGAAAGGTTGGGTCCGTAACTTGGGTCCAGAAGACGTAACGTCCATCTAAGAAATGGTAGACTCGATAATCCCTTCGGGGAATACATACAAATCCACGAGGTTTATGAGAGATACCTAATTGAGGAAATAGTAATACACTACTGGAAGAAAAAACTTGTGAAAGTTGAAAAACTACGTTTATATCGATGAGGACCAAAGAAAACCAACGATAAACGAACTTTATAGAAAAGGTAGGGAAGTAAGGGTCAGACACACGTAAGAATATGTGTGTCTTTCGACTTCACTCAAAGAATATTCGTCGAATAGTAGTCTAGAATAAAAAATTTAAGTAAGTCGGTAAGATACAGAAAACTTACGTCTTAAATTAGATAAATGTAAATTAATAACTATCCATTCCTGAATAAACGGTAATTTTTTAAAAAAAGACTGACAAAACATTTAGGTAACAAAGAACGAATGGAAGAATGACAAAAGGAAACGTCAAACTACTGAAAAACATCATCATGTGAAACTCAGGAAATAGTATTAGAAAAGACATGGATGATATCCATGGATAATATCTATGGATAATACATGGATAATAAGAAACCCAATGGTAATTCGAATGTATATTATATATATACAGACTTAGTAGATAGGTAACTACTCTTATTCCATCATTTAAGGTGTTGTTAATAACATAAAATTCAATCTTTTGTAGAAATTATCGTAGGTCTTTGAAATATGAAAATGAATAGTGAAGGAATGTCAAATTCAATAACTATAATATTAAATAGAGAGAAGTTAAAATACATAGTTATCGTTTAATAACATCAACATCCATAAAATTTATGTAAATAAAAAACGAAAATCTCAGTATTCACTTAATATATGGTGATAATATGAAAATCTCTTAGACTGATATATAAACGGTAATGGTCACTCAAAATGTGTAAGAATAAAAAATACTACAAGTAATCATAGGAAAATAAAGAGGACTATGAACTTCTTACGTAAAGAAGTTCTTTAAACCGTAAAGAATATTCCGTCAAGTTCACCACCACTTGAGGGAACCGTAAACAAACAAGTCCTTTTAGAAATAGGAAGTAATCGTGTCCTGTCGAAACGGTCAATATTATTATAAGAATTATCAAAAGGAAGACAATTGTAAACCTCATATAACATTGAGACAGAGAACTGGACGTTTTACTTATTTATTTCGAAATATAGGTGTCGGGTATAGATGGTATTAGTGAAATCTCAAAAAGGGAGTCATAATAATTCTATATCAACTGTATGTCGTGATATATTTAAATTCCATATGTTGTGTTACTAAGTTGAATGTATGTAGTACTTTACTAATAGTGTCCTCCAAATCACTCGTAGGAAGTAGAGTATATCTATGTTACAAATTTTTATCTTTTTTATATAAAAAGAAAACTTTACTTTTGAGTCCTAAATAAGAGAATTTGTTGAAAGTAAATATTGTACGTCGTAACAATTACAGAGATCATGAATAAATAGAATATTGACATTCAAACATGAAAAAATGATGGAAATAGATTAAAGGGGACGGGGATCGGAGACGAAGACTATCGGTGTTTAGATTATAAAAAGATCCTCAAACAAACAAACGAAAACTTTATATTAAATGGATATTGTGATACAATCAAAGAAACATGTGTCGTGTCTCCAAACTATAAAGATATCTAAAGTTTTGCTAGTGGTATTCAAGTCAACAGTAGACAATGGTGTGTTTCTATGATGTATTAATAACTGACATAAGGTGTTACAAGTAAAATATGGATATTGAGTAAATAAAACATTATCTTTGAAACATGTAGAAATTGAGATAGCAAATAAAGAGAAAAGGGACAGGAGAGATCGTTGGTGGATAAACAAGAGACATAGATAGTAACAAAGACAATACTAATAAGGAAACAAAAAAAAAATTTCTAAGGTGTATATTCACTTTAGTATGTCATAAACAGAAAGAGACTGAATAAAGTGAATTGTATTATGGGAAACCGAGGTAGGTACAACAACGTTTACCGTTCTAAAGTAAGAAAAAATACCGACTCATCATAAGGTAAAATAAATATACATATATATTACATATGTACATATCTGCACACACACATATATGTGTGTATGTATGTATGTGTGTGTAGAAGAACTAGGTATATGGACAGTCACTAGTGAATCCTACGAAGGTATAGAATCATAATATTTATTACGAGTCACTTGTATCCTCACGTATAGAGAAAAAACTTAATCATAAAAGTAAAAGGAGTCTCTTTATGGATCTTCATCTTAACGACCTGGTATACCATCGAGTTTAAAATGAAAAAACTCCTTTCAGGTATAACAAAAAAGTATCATCGACGTGGTTAAATATAACGGTGGTTGTCATGTACTACCAAGAAAAGAGAGGTATTGGAACGGTTCTAAACAAACAACAAAAAAACTTTTATCGGTAAAACTGTCCGTACTCTAATATAAAGTGACACTAAAACTAAACGTAAAGGGACTACTAATTGTTACAACTCGAAAATTACACGAACAACCAGTACACATACAGAAGAAACTTTTTTTTCATATAAGTCCAGGAGACAGGTAAAAAATTAGTCCGATAAATAAAAAACTACAACTCAACATACTCAAGAACATATAAAACTTATAATTGAGAAACAGTTATAGTAACGTTATAGAAAGGGGTAATTCATGTGTTTGAAAAGGAAAACAACTAGTAAGAAAAGTAACACGTTTTCGAAAAATCAGACTACGTTTTCTTTGTAAACAGACAAAAGTGAAAACAAAGGAAACAGACTCCTCTGTATAGGTTTTTTATAACGACTCTGGATACAGTTTCCCGTATGAAGGCTACAAAGTAATGTCTTCATGATACTAAATTCCAGAATACAAATGTAGAAATTAGGTAAAATTCAAATAAAAACATATACCTCACTGTTTCATCAGATCAAACTAACAGGACATACATCGACAGGTCAAAAGGGTGAATGACTTCTCCGACATGAAAAGGACAAAATATAAGAACGAAGGGAACAGTATAAATACATTGGGGTATTTTCACACCCAAATATAGACCCGAAAGATAAGTCAAGGTACTTAGATACATAAACAAAAACACGGACATGGTATGACAAAACTAATGACATCCAAATATCATATCAAACTTTAGTCTCGTACACTATGAAAGACAAAAGAAGAAACAAGAGTTTTAATAAAATCGATAAGTCTTATAAAACACATAGGTGTGGTTAAAATCTTAATAAACGAGATCAAGACACTTTTTACGTCAACCATAAACTATTTCTAACGTAACTTAGAGAACTAACGGAACCCATCATACCAGTAAAATTGTTATAATTAAGAAAGCCAGGTACTCGTACCATAAAGAAAGGTATACAAACACAGTAGAAGTAAAAGAAAGTAGTCACAGAATGGCAAACGACTTATATCTAAAAATTGGAGGAACCTAAATAAGGATCCATAAGATAAGAAAAACTACGTCAATATTTATCCTAACAAAAGAATGAAAAGAAAGACTATCAAATAACAATCATATATCTTTACGTTGTCTAAAAGACATATAATTAAAACACAAGAAGTTCAAATGACTTAACAACTATTTAAAAAAAGAACAAATCAAGTAAAAAATAAATAAAAATTAACCTCATATCTCACTCACTCACTTCAGTGAGTCAGTACAGACTGAGAAACACTGGGGTACCTGACATCGGGTGGCCGAGGAGGTAGGTACCTTAAAAGAACCGTTCTCATGATCTCACCCAACGGTAAAGGAAGAGGACCCCTAGAAGGGTTGGGTCCCTAGTTTGGGCCCAGAGGACGTAGCTCCCGTCTACGAAATGGTAGACTCGGTGGTCCCTTAGAGATTAACCTCCTATTAACGAAATGTTAATACAAACCAAAGACGACATGTTGTAGCACTCAACTAGTATTGATATATACATGGGGAAGGAAGATCTCGGACGAAGGGTAAGGTGGAGAGATCCAACAGTGTCACACGGTCCGACCCGAGGGACACAATATATCGTCGAAGTGTGATCGGTAGATAGAATGTGTACCATCATATATATATAGTTACGATGAAAGAGTTAATCAGGGTGAGAGAGGTCGGGAACGACACAGGTGTTCAGAAAAGAAATACAGACACAGAGGTAAGGAAGGGACGTTTATGTAAGTAGTCATGGTAAAAAGATCTAAGGTATATATACACACAATGAATGAAATAAGACATATCGTTCGAGATTCAAGTAGGTGGAGTGATGTTGACTGAGTTTAAGTAAGAAAAAATACCGACTTATTATAAGGTAAAATATATACACGGTGTTGAAAAATTTAGGCAAGTAGACAACTACCTGTAGATCCAATGAAGGTACAGAACCGATAACATTTCTCACGACGTTACTTGTAACCCCATGTACACAGAAAATCTTAACACCAAAAAGTCCCATATACGTGTCATCACCCTAACGACTCAGTATACCATCAAAATAAAGATCAAAAATTCTTTTAGAGACATGACAAGAGGAATCATCGATATAGTTAAATGTAAAGGTGGTTGTCACGTTCTCCCAAGGGAAAAGAGGTGTAGGAGAGGTCGTAAATAACAAGCATCTATAAAAACTATTACCGGTAAGACTGTCCTACTTTTCTTGGGAGTCTTACCCTCTTTTATTAACGTTTACTTCGTTGGTTCTTTCCTAATTAGAGGTTTTATATATTCGTCAAGTACCTCGAGTTATAGTCTTTGTGTTTGTTGGGTTAGTTTTTTACCCGTCTTCTGGATTTGTCTGTAAAGAGGTTTCTTCTGTATGTCTGTCCGTTATTTGTGTACTTATCTACGAGTTGTAGTGAGTAACGATCTCTTTACGTTTAGTTTTGATGTTACTCCATAGTAGAGTGTGGTCAGTCTTACTGGTAGTAGATCATCGAAAAACCAACGTAGAAATCCTAACAGACACATGTCCTGGTACAGTAGACGTTTGTCTGTAAAAATGGAGAGGGAGAGGAAAAACCTAAAGAAAATAAAGAAAAAGAATAGACTTACGACATCGATCTTGAAAGTTATGATACAACTTATTTTCACTACTCTGACCCGTAGTACAGAAAAAGGAATAGAATCTCCTTTACGGTAGTCAAAAAGTTACAACTCATACTATAAGTGACCCCCGAATAGTATATACCGGACATAATACAACTCCACATTTTCTCCACTTGATAAATGACACTTATACCTACTAAAATGATGAAACTAGAAAATTGAAAGGTTGATGAAATACTCACTAACTCGATGATGGAAATGACGTATAAAATGAAATGGTTGCACTAAAAAGGAAGGTATGAAAAGGATAAAGATCAGTACCGGAAATGAGAAGACGAATCTCTTGATAGAAATTGTAAAGAACATTTTACCCAAAGTACCAAAGAGGAAAACGAACAGAGATTTTAAAACAAGAGAGGAAGTTTAGACTTACTCTCGGAGTGGTCCATCTCATAAGAACCAAAATCTAAAAAGGAAAAGTAGTGAAATTTATATAGAACGTGAAGGAAGACCAGACGTCTTAAAGACGACTTTTATTCGAGTATCGAAATACCCAAAGGAAACATGTATTGAACAACGAAAAGGGAACGACGAAAATTATAAGAGAGGTAGAAATTAAAAACAGGAAAACTAATGCGACACAGTACCACACCAGGAGAAACACAACTAGGACAAACCCTGAGAGACATGTTTGACCTGGACCTATAGACAAAGGAAACGATCCAATCCTTTTTAAAAGTCGATAATACGGAATATTTTACAAGAGAGAGGGAAGAATAAAACTTGGGGATATAACGTTTACAATCTTACGAACTACAACAGAGTTTCAAAAGAATTTGTCAGGAGTACAAATTTTAAGAAAAATAGATAAGTCGAAGTCACCAAGGACGACGATACAGAGGGTCAGACAACCAGGTAAAGACAGAGTAGACTAGATGGTAACTAAGGAGACCACATAAAAAAAAAAATTAGAGTCAATAACATAAGAAGTCAAGACAAACAAAGAAGGAATACAAAAGATTGAGAAACAATTTTTGTAGATTGAAGAATGAGATTAGAAGACTTGAAGAGGACTCAAGAAACTCGCAGAAACCCTGATAATGAAAATTGAGAAATAACTCATCTAACGAACAGAGGTAAATCAAGAAAAAAACAAAACAAAAAATAGAACAAAGAAGTAAACCTTGTATAAAGAGACAGTGGAGTAAAACTGATTAAAAGACAAAAATAAGAATATATAAAACATTTAACCAATACAAAGGGTCAGAACCTCTTCACCGGAATACATCCTTTACGGGACACCCCAAGTCGTCACGTAAGGGGAGACCAGTCATCTCGATGTACGGGATCCTCACGGGAGACACACTCGACATACCCATGAAAATAAAACCACCTGACTGATGATACCCAAGTCACCACCCACCCTGACCGGGGGTTAGACCAACCGAAAGTCCGGAACGGAACATACCTCTGACGACCAGTGAACACCCACCCGACCCATGACTGCACCGACTGACGTGTCGGTCCCTTAAGGAGCAAGACCAAAGTCGAGTGACTGCCCACTCCGACCCCGGGTCCCGTAGGACTCCGACCACGGGTGGGTCGACACCTACTCCGAACTAGGACATCGATCACGGTCGGGTGACTACCCTCCGTTGTACAGGACTCCTGAGACCGATACCTCGATCCCCAGAGTCTCGACCACAACCGGACAACCACCCACCACAGTTGTGGGTGCTTATGGACCTCGATCACGACTGGTTAACCACCCTTCTTGGTCCAGGATCCCAGAGACCGACGTCCCGGGATCCCAGAACCTCAACAACGGTTGACCTTTCATTTCCCCGGACACGACTCCTCTAGGACCTTCCCTACGGTCGGGTGACGACCTATCCCGGTTAAGAACCTGGGAGATCATCTGTTTCGGTCAGGGTCCCGTCGGTCTCAAAGTCCCTCAGGATCACGCTCCCCGGTACAGGGACAGGTTGATCGACAGACCGGACCCAGTAGGGTCTTGACCGCAACTGACCAACCACCCGATCCCATTCAAGACCGTAATTATTCGATCTCCCTCCTAATATTTGACCACGAATGGTCGTGGTCACAGGTACCACCCTACTCGAGGGGTTTTATAGACAACAGTCGTAGATACAGTGGTCCCATTTAAAGTTAACGAAGGACGGAAAGGACCTCCGAGAGTCTCTAGTTGTTCACCCAGACGGGTCCGAAGAAAGTTTAATGAGGAAGATGGGATCTAAGGTTTCGTACACTCTAAAACACCCCCGGGAGATAAAGGGTATTGGGAGACCCAGAAGACCTTCATTGGGGACGACCGGAAGTTTCGGTTTGTAATACCCTCGAATAGAAGGACCACGTCCTGGGGATCCGATCCATTGAACTACACCCCGAGTCTCGGGACCAAGGAACGTCTCTCGTAGACGTCAACATTAATAGGAAGGTAAACACTCAACGGATGAACCCCCATACTCAGAACTAATATGACGTAAAAACGGGGAGGATAGGTAGATCAACACCAAGGAAGAAATATAGAAATTGACATGTTCTAGAAAAGACGATCGGAAGTCCAACGGAAATACCTGTCAATGAGACGTTTATGAATATTCGAACTACACGGACACCCTCTACTCGAGTGGTAGAACCGGTGAGGGGAGTAGGGGTCGGTACTAAATAAATATATCTGAAAGACAAGGAAAGAGAAAGAGAAGAAGACCCTAAGGATATTACACACACACACACACACACACACACACACACACACACACACACATAAGTATTCAAAACATCCGAAAGAAGTGAGAAAAAGTAAGAAACAAGAAAAACGAGGAGACTGACCTATTAAAGTATACTGATATAAGATCAAGTACCTAAGAAGACGAACCAGTCAAGACGACAAAAGGATTAAAAGACATCAACAGACACATAAGAACATCAAGTGACTCGAGAAAACTCTTCTAATAAGACTTAGAAAACAATCTGTCGAGTATCTAGAGGTAAAGAAATGTTAGTTAATAACCTAAGGAAACCACAACAGTACCAATGGACTATAAAATATTAGGGACTAAGGAACGTAGAGATACGTGCGTAAACGTATTCGCCAGAGGAGAAAATCTGAAATGTCTAAGAGAAGTGTCCCTATCGGTAAGTGGTTTGTAGAGTCGAACCTCAAGACCTGCTCAGTCGACCATCCTAGGGACCCGTCCGTTAAGAACGAAAGTCCCATAGAGTAACTCAGTTCGGTGACGAACAAGAAACTCCAGTCCCTATTACGATAAACAACCCGAGACGTCAAAGCACTCGGACGAGGTGTAAGGTTGTCCCGGTGATCCGAGGAACTGACCCGTCTCGGATACGAGTTAGGAGTCCATCCCGGTGATTGACCCGAGACGTCAGTGGAGGACTATCTGTTCCATTGACCGACACAAGGGACCATCTCACCAAGGGTACCAACCTAAGGAACTGACCCGTCCCGATGTCCGAACCAAAACATTAGTATAGAACACCGTTACTTAGAGTCCAACACACTGTGGACTGATATACCAGGACGATCGACTTGAGGTAAATCCGTCTCGATGTCCGACCTGAAAAATCAACCTATCCCATAAGAGACACTAACCTGTCCCTTCGTCCAACACGGGACTTCAATCCACCCGGTATCCGACCAAAAGTACTAGTCCATCCGGTGACCGAGACGAGATAACCACTAGTTCCAGTGACCGACTCAAGAAACCAGTCCTCCCTGGACGTCAACATAGGATGTCAAGCCGTCCCGATCTCTGAAACGAGGTAACAACCCACCTCAGTGACAGGTTCAACCCTCCTTGACGTTCGATACGAGACACCAACCTGTCCTAGTAACCGACTCGAGGAACGGACTGACTCCGACACCTGACGTAAGTCGTTAGGTAGTTCTGGTATTTTACCCGAGACGACACTCTTTCCGACATCCGACCCGAGACACCGACCCACCATGACATCCGACCCAAGACTCCGACAGGTCGGAGAGATAATTCTGAAGGACTAATAAATTCCAGTCTCCGATATGAAGTGACAACCCGTCCTGACGACCGAAATAAGTACGGGTTCACACCGACAGTCTACCCGAGACGTCGATGGGTCAAGAGACCAGACCGAAAGACCAACCTACTCTGGTCTCCGATATGACTCGTCAACCCGTTTCGAAGTCTAAACGAAGAGACGGACACACTGATATATCACATACGAGATATCGGGTAAGTCAGGTAACCGACCACTAGGTTTAGTCTTTCTTGACGGGTAGTCCAGGGATGGGTCTCCCCCGGTAACTGAACCGAGACGTCTACTCATCTCGGTCACTAACTTGAATGACTAACTCACGACGATGTTTACACTGATATCATAACCAATACTCTGGCGGACCCAAGAGACCAACCCCTCCTAACCCTCGATATAAGTCGTCATTTGTCTAAGTTTAAACCAAAGGATGGACGTATGTCGGTATCTTATTCGAGGTATCGATCATATCGAACGACTGACTAATGGATTTTGTCCGTCTTGACTGGTAACATACAGTGTCGGTATGTCCCCGTGGTTGAGCCTCAATGACCGACCCTAGAGATGAACTCGTGTCGACCCTCTCACTTACACCAAACGGTTCTAGACTTATAACCAACGATATTCGGACCGAAGGGACCATTGAGTCTACCATTTCGCAGACGGACGTTACGACCTCTGGACCCAAGATAGGTACCCAACCCTTCTAAGGGACCTCTTCTTTTACCGTTGGGTGAGGTCATGAAAACGGACCTTTTAGGTTACCTGTCCCCTCGGACCATCCGATGACAGGTACCCCAACGTTTCTCAGTCTGTACTGACTCGTTGAAATGAAATGAAGTTGAAATGATATTCGGGGTGAAGAGAAGAGGTAAAGATAGACTAGGAGTCACAAGTTTGGGACGTCTAAAGGGGATCACCCTGAGGACTCTTACTGAGGTGTTACGATTACCTCGACCTACAGGTAGAACCCGAGAGAAAATGAGTGATCTCTTTGGTATCCGGATCCTCCCGGGAGAATCATACCGTGACACGTTCAGACCCCTTCGCCGTTATACCAGTCTCATATCGGTGAGGGGGATGGGAAGATTACTCAGAAAGAGTCAGAGAAACTAGATTCGCCTACGAAGTCGGAGTGGGGACCTGAGACCCTAAAAGTGTTACTACATAACAGATACCTATCAATGGTGAACTGGAAGAATACTCTTCCTGACTTCAGTCCTTTTTGATGTAACGACAGAACTATATAGTGACGGAAAAGGGAAGAATTACTCTTGTAAGACAATTATTTTTAAAGTAGTAGGGTTCTCAGAACCGTCCCATATTTACCTTATTTTCAAAATCACAGGTGGGTCGCATCGGAGGGTTTTAGGTACCTAGTAAGATGAACACCACCATTTACTCAACGAACTAAGTGACGAAATTAACGGGGAAATTCGTATTTAGACCGATGGGACCACCGAGTCACTATTTCTGAGGAGTACGGTTACGTCCTCTACGTTCAAGTTAGGGACCTACCCTTCTAGGGGACTCTTCCTTTACCGTTGGTAAAGTCATAAGAACGGACCTGTTAGGGTACCTGTCTCCTCGTACCGTCCGATGTCAGATATCCCAGCGTTTCTTAACCCGTGTTGACTTCGTTGAATCCCTCTTCCGTTACCGTTGGGTGAGGTCATGAGAACAGACCGTTTAGGGTATCTACCTCCTTGGACCATCCGACGTCAGGTACCCCAGTGATCCTCAGCCTGTACTGACTCGCTGAAGTGAAAGTGAAAAGCGAAAGTACGTAACCTCTTCCTTTACCGTTGGGTGAGGTCACAAGAACGAACCTGTTAGGGTCCCTGCCCCCTCGGACCACCCGACGGTAGATACCCAAGTGTGTCTCAACCTGTGTTGACTTCGCTGAATCGTCGTCGTCGTCTTCGTTGAATCGCACGTCCGTCTGTATGTACGTACAATGTATATATTTAATATAGAAACAATGTATGGAGAATTAAGAGAAGGAAAATTTCCTTCACCATCCAGATGATGTATATACACATACACACATATGTATATATACTCGTAGATATTGTAAATTTCGTAACATACTTTCTACTTTATATTACCAACGTTCTTCATCTTGAAAGAAACGGTGTCAACTACTAATTCTGGGTAAGTACTGGGTACCTGAAATAAATATAGTACCACAGACACAGTAAGAGACTACCTTCCTGGTCTAACTTCACTTGACGTTCGAGTGAACACATGTCTACGACTTCATGAATCCGGTTTAAAAGAGTGTTCGAGTGTATCCATAAAGACGTCGTGTTGTAACGTTTTGTACGACGGAATACACATCTTCTCCTAATAGACGAAGAAACCTAACTACCTTCGATAAAATCTCTCCCTAGTACTTGTTCAAAAGACGAAAGACTTTAGATCTTGAGTTTAGGTATCCGGTATGAGTGTGAGTCAGACCTTTCTGTAATGACTTAACCTCTATTCTTTGAACGGGTTAATTGTACAGTTTTAAGGTTCTCGAACCGTCTTCCCTTCTCCTTTAGTACCTACCGTTTAAGTGTTCTGATCGAAAAGCCGAACGGTCCATTAGTATGTGTCCATTCTCATTATATTTTTGTAAAAGGAACTTTCCATTCGATGACAATGGTTACGGTTCCACCTTTTGTTCTGATCTCAACAACACCGTTTATTTCTTTATATCGATTATTGTTCTGTCCTTTTTTCTGTGTCTACACATATTGTCTGAAAACCTGAGTCTCCCTCTCCCTCTCCCACCCTACTAAACCCTCTTACCGTAAGATTGTACATATGATAGTACATTCTTAACTTAGCGGTCAGATACAGACTGCGTCCCACGTCGTACGAACCCCGACCACGTACCCCTACTGGGTCTCTCTACAACACCCCTCCCTCCACCCTCCCCCCCAAGTACAAACCCTTGCGTACATTCTTAATTTCTAAAATTTTAAATTTTTTATTTTTTGGTTTTTTATTTTTTTTTCTCCACTCTCTGTGTATCTTTCCCGATCTTAGTTTTTACGTCGGAAACTCAACATACTCAGATCAAAAATAGGTCTATTTATTTCTTGATACTTTATAATTTTTTATATATATATCGATTATTGTCGTGGTGATTTTGATCTCTAGTACGGTTCGATGTAATATTCCTACTGAAATATATTCCGGTCTTTCCCACATAGTAATGAAATGTAAGTTCAAGACTCGAGTCACAAAGTTTTGATCTTTATTGTAGGAAACGTCTAAATTTAAAGTTGAACTGTCACTTCAGTGACAAAAGGACGACTAAGTGGGTCTTGGTCTGTTTCTTTCTTAGTCATTTTTACAAGTATCTCAAAAACTATTTATTTCGTCTTCTCTCTAACCGAAAACTCCGAAAAGACTCACCAAAAACATTTAAGAAGAACTTAAACCTTCTACTTAGACGTGAGGAAGTCCGAGACTTCCAGTCCTATCTGGTCGATACTGAAAAGGTCCTTTACTCATTAACCTTCTGGTCTCCTGAGTAAAGACCTCCAGACCTCCTTGCAAAGTAGGTCTTGGACATCCACCCCAAAAAGGGGTGTTTTCCGAAGTCCCTCAAGGTCTCCGCACACATCTGAACTTCACCCTTCTCGGTTCGATTGTGTTCTAAAGGGATCTCTAAGACGGTCAAGAGAACCAAGAGCGGGACCAAAAGGGGTGGGTTCGACCAGAAAAGGTAAGGAAAAATAAGAAAAGAAGATAATAAAAGTCGAGTAACGGATTGGTAGGAAGGGGTATTTGAGGTTTAGAATTATGAGTACGTTTTTGGGTTCTCATAAAATTATTCGTAGTGAATCTTAAGAAAAAAGGACCTGTTGTCACTTCATCTGACGACAGTTTACGACAGACATTCTGAGTGTGGATTCGGTGTCGGTACCTCTCGAGTATTCTTAGTAACAATCCTCTCTCTACGTAGGTATTAAGAAATCTTTAAACACAAGGTAAATCTCTCTACAAAAAAATAAGATCACAATTTTATGTCAATACGACGAAGTAAAGGAAGGAAGTAAATAAGTTGTTTTTACATAGTATATGGACGATATAAGGTTCGTACCACATTCTCCTCTAAGACTACCTCCTGGGACGGTGACGGGTCTCTAAGAATATCAAATCACTTCTTCTCTTCTTTTTGATTAATGTCATGTCACGACTTTTCTGTTACTCTCTACGCACAAGTCAGTCATACCGTCCATTAATTTCTTCGATCGACCACCGATCGAAGGTCCTCGACCACCGAGTCAGACATTTCTTAAACGGATGTTACGTCCTCTACACACAAACTAGGGACCCAGGTCTTCTAGGGGACCTCTTCCTATACCGATGGGTGAGGTCTCTTAAGGTACCTGTCTCCTCGGACCGTCCAATGTCAAGTAGCCCACCGTTCTCAGTCTGTCCTGAATCGTTGATTTGGTGGTGGTGGTGGTGGTCCTCAATCCCCGAGTTAGAGACTTCAGGACTTACTACTTACCACCAATTGTTCCTCTGAAACACACAAATACACAGACGTGTGTGTATGTACGTGTGCGTGTGTGTATGTGTGTGTATGAGAGGGTATCGTAGGACTTGAAGAAGTATCGAAAGGAAGGTCAACAAGTCATAAAGAGAAATGGTGAGCTGATACTATGAGTCATCAGTGATATAGTAAGAGTTCGATTCAAACGATCACAACGATTCAAAATCCTTCAGAGTTCAATAGTAATTGTCAGTAAAAGATTTCGAATAATGTGTCGTTATACTGACCATCCGTCTTCTCACTTCGGCCGGTTTGAAAAGAAACCATAACAGAAAACAGAGATACCGTGGGGTTAAAAAGAAGAGGGAAGGGGTGGACGAAAAAAGGGTTGAGAGTCCTTTCTTAGTCATCTTAGTTAAGAAGAAACACCAATATAAAGTAACGAATGAAGAGTGTTCCTACACACGTAAAGTCATTTACAGTCACAAAAACAAGTCTTTAGACTTAGACATGACCTTACGTAAACCTTTAATCCTTCTTCTACCCTTTCTTGAAAAGATCACGGGAGTCCCAGTGGGATCACTCGTTTGTGGATAGGATGGGTAGGATAGGTATGGAAGTTCCTTACTAGAGTTGTGAATTACTGTGATTTCCGATTTCGACTTTGGATGTGGTGTGTGTAAGTTGTCATCCAGTTTAAGGTAATTCCACTTAAGATTCCTGTTGTGCGTAAGAAATCGAGATAACCTTACATCAACATAAATCACAATCCGTTTGACTTATTTGAGTCATGACCAAATCTTTGTTTACTACATTACCCTGTCTACTAAAGTTTTAAGAGGTTGAGTTTAAGATCCTTAAGATATTTAATCTAGGGATAATTTAAGACGAAGACTGGGCCCCAGTTCCAATTATTTTAAAGTTTTATAAATCCAAACAGAAATAGTTGAATAAAAGATACTATGTCATTACGTACTGTTACAATATTTTAGGTGATACTACTTATATATTTTACACTTCATTTAAAGGGACGGTGGGGAACAAAGAAAAAGGTCTCAGTTTGTGACAATTATAAAAGAATATCTAAGAGGGTCTATAAAAGACACGTATGTGTTTTAGAATCAGAAAAATTTGACTTTCAACAAGGTAATTCGTCATGACAATCTTTGTCTATGTTGTCCTTATAAAATATAAAACTACATAAATTGAATGAGAAAGATCACAGGGAGAGTAATTTTACAAAAAAGTTTTGATGAAATAATTTTATATAATTATGTCCATTCGTTGTTAGGATATTTACTAAGAACATAGTAAATGTATCTACACTCTGAAAAACCTTGTAAATTAAAAATGACCAGTAACTTTAGAAACGTTTTGTGTACAATTGGAGTCTATATAAATGTAATTTAATTTTCACTCGTTTAATTACTACTCTTATATAAAAATTAGACAGAAGTCTTTCCTCGTGTGTACAGTCTACCGAACATAAGTCTCGACGATAAAGTAATTACCTAGGTATAAAAAAAATATTTTACGTATCGAAGTTTTTTAAAGTAGTCACGTGAGATACACGAGAGAACTTCGACACTGTTCAACTCTATAATCAATTGAAGAACCGTACTACGAAAAAACTTTCTTGGCGGGATCAAGATAAGACACAAAATACTTACTGTCTGTTCAACCTATTATAATCCTTTTATAATGCTGTATCAATTATCATTAATAGTCTATTCTAGACACCCTAAAAACAAGACAACTACACATTCCTCTTCTTAGGGTCCCTTCATTGACAACTCGAAGGACTTTACGGAAAAGTGTTCGGAAAAAACTGGAATACCTTACGGATTGAGGTTTGAGAAGTGACAACGATTCACGATTTAAGACATTGAATCGGTCTGGAGAACGACGGATTTAACTAGGGTAATTAGTCTATCAACGATCCAAAGGTGAAGTTGAACTTTAATGAGAGGGTCTCTGATTTTACCCCGTAAAACTATACTTTTTGGGTAGGGAACGTATTTCAGGAATACACTCGTTACCCCATATAGGGACTTTTATCACATTTTGTCGAACAAGAATACTTGTCACCAAACTACATGTGGAAAACTTTACACCCATCCAATGTTTCTCGTGTCACCCACGTTACTGTAATTATGTGTACCCTAACACTCGACCCCTCTACTCCCAAAAGGACATGGATGTGTAGTAGATCTTCCGTAGGTCTACCTATCTTCGAATCCTTGAAGAGGATCGTAGTTCTCCGTATACTAGTGACAAACGACTTTATACACCGTGTTCTCGACGGGAACTTGTAATATACACTTCTCTCAGCGGAGACAAAACAAAGGTCATCCTACATTCCCCTTTCGAGGAGTTTTCTCGTTATAATCTGGACGTATTTGTGACTTGTCGATCTCGACGTTTTGGAATACATTCTTGAAGAGTCCTGAGATCTCTTCCTCTTATCTCCACCCCTTCTCTTACCTGACTTCCTCCGAATTCTTTTACACGAATGTAAAGATACCTACCCATTACTATACATCGTCAATTCACTAACTTTTCATTGTAAAATTTCATATGACCTGGATCCCTTTGATCCCCAGTGTAGTTGTCTATCCCTTTTGATGTCGTTATTTTTATTTTGACCCTGTGAAAAATGTCGAAAAAAATTTATGTCCTCTTGAGTTGGATACTACCGAGGTGTAATGCCTTTATTATCCAATAACTCTTCGTTTTAATGTTTTACCTTTCTTAACATCTTTCTTTAAACCAATGATTTACGACCTATTAATTTAACCTCATACGACTGAGACTTCTTTTAGACCTCAGTAACATCCCATCTGTCAATGTAACCACCTGAGGTTACTTCGTGTGGAGGATCGTAAGTACGGGAACACATCCAGAGAATTTTTGCTCGAACCTAAACCGGTAGACTGATCGAAACCGGTTACCTTGTAGCGATTCGTCCTACTGTGTCCAAGAACTATTTCGGAAGAGTAACCCTAAACAGGAAAACCTTGTGAGGTCGAACTTTTGTAACAACATTTCTGTGAACTTGATCTGATACTTTACTCCTTTCCTGAGTTCCTCTCTCTGAGACCTCCAACTTTCGGGTGAAAGGTACAATGACTGAATCGGTTTGGGGGTCTACTTACGTTGATGAACTCATTGAAGTCGATATGATGTATCTCGTTTTCTTGGAGGGTCAACGACGGTCAGTTGGGTTTTCTTAATTAATATTTTTATTACTTAATAACAACAATTCTGTGATGACAAAATCAAATAATACGTCGTGATCTATGAACTTCGTTTATTAGTACATTTGTGGGAGTAATATAGTCTCTCCTTCGACCTTACTTTTCACTGGTTTGGTTTCTTAAACGGGTTTCAGGACGTTGATTAATCACCGTCACCGTCACTTTCACATTCACTACAGTACAGGTTGAGAAAACTTTGGGGTACCTGACATCCGATGGTCGGAAGAGACAGGTACCCTAAAAGGTCCGTTCTCATGGTCTCACCCAACGGTAAAGGAAGAGGTCCCTTGAAGGGTTGGGTCCTTAACTTGGGTCCAGAGGGCGTACGTCCGTCTACGAAATACGTCTGACTATGATTTTAAGTTTAGAGAACTATCGACTAACAAAGGAAGTGAGTGATGTACTGAGTTTTATGATGACGATTGTACGTTGTGAATGATTTCTTAAAGACACAGGGTCCGTGATACGCTTCGTAAAATTTAAGTGACTCCGTCTATAATAGTAATCGTGGTAAAAATGTTCGGCCCTTTGGTTTCGAGTCTCTTATTAAATAGACTTCAGAGTGTCGTCCATTTACTATCTCGACCCGAAGATTAGGACGTGAGACTGAAGTCTCTATAAATAGAGATTCGGGACACAATATTCTTATTACTCTATATCCAATTAATTGGTACTCACTTTACTTGTCGGATGTGTTATTGGCTAAATTAAGTAGAGACAGAAGGACTAGTGAGTAAGCTTAACTTTTTCTTAACTAAAGGTCGTCAATGTTAACAACTCTTAATTCAGTCGACCGAGAACCAGTTCAAGTCTTCCACACACATCTAAATCAGACGGTGAAACTCCGAAACCTTTGGTCGTAATTGTGGAACAGTGATAAATTTACAAACCGTTTTAATAGGAAAAGACATCCAAGTGTATATTGAATTCGGGTACCGAAAAATGTTATTTTCATAGGTATACCATAAAAGAGTCAATGTAAACTTACTAACTATACAACAAATCGTTCTTGACAAACGAAGTATTCCTCGGAATTTTTACACCCAGAAAATACAGACTTTTTCACAAAAACCGTTTAATTCTCATTCAGTAAATTCATATGGAGAAGATACTTCGGAATGAATTGTTTAGGGTGGGAATTACTGAGTGAGGAGAAAGTAAGAGAAAAAGTTATATATAATTCGTATAACTTAACTTATGTTCTATGTTTCCCGTGTTTTTACTTGTTTTATCAGAGTTAAATTCCCCAAGTTTTGTTTCCGTTATATTCAGTAATTCAGAATATTGTTTCCATACCTGATTCAGGAGAAGTAGAAGTAATTCGGTCAAAACTAATTCACGACTGTAACACTGTCTATCTCTCGATCCACGGTCTACTTGGTCAGTTTATCAAGGACAGAAATTCTAGGGTGTCAGGTCGTCCCTCCGTCAAGTGTTAGACCATTTGTGAGACTCTTTTCACTAGACTTGTTTTACTCCTCCAACGTCTCCTACCAGACTTCTGTCTCTCGACTTCTCCCACATAAAAAGTTCTCTGTTACCACTCCCTGCTAAGGACTATACTATTGTAAATTTGTTGGTCTGTGTACTCCCTTCCTCTCCTCTCCTTTACGTAATGTCTCTTTTGACTTTCATGTTTCCACGTTCCACCCTTTTTCGAATCATGTATGTTCCTTAATTGATTGATCGTCCGGTCACACTACCGTCACACTACTAGGCTCCATGACCCATGACCCACCATAATTCTGTACCCTTTTCGTCCCCGGAGTAGTACGTCCGGAACTTTTGGTACCATTTCTAAGATGAGAGTCACCTTACTTATGGGTAACTCTCCCTCTACCACAGTACGACTTCAGTTCCCGAGGCCTCTGTGTAACAGATCCAAGTAAAGAGTGGGGTTGGAGAAGTTCCTACATAATAGAACCTATTCGTCGAATTGGAAAGACACGGAATGGGACGAGTAGATATTTTATTCTTATTCTTATTATAAATAACAACCCTTCTAAATTACTCAGTCATTTGTATTTGCCGAATCTTTACATGAACTGTAATTCGTAAATTAAACAGGTGTCGGGTGAGGTCACAAGAACGGACCTTTTAGGGTACCTGTCTCCTCGGACCATCCGACGTCAGGTACCCCAGCGATTCTCAGTCTGTGCTGACTCGCTGAAGTGAAAATGAAAAGAGAAAGTACGTAACCTCTTCCTTTACCGTTGGGTGAGGTCACAAGAACGGACCTCTTAGGGTCCCGGTCCCCTCGGACCACCCGACGACAGATACCCCAGCGTGTCTCAGCCCGTACTGACTTCACTGAATCGTCATCGTCATCGTTGTCTCTTTCCTTCTCCGTCCTAGGTTAAACGTAAAAAAAATTTACTGAGAAAGACGTCACACTACAACCTTTCTCCCTGTTACTCTTTCTCCTTCGGTATAAAATAATAAATAGATTCGACCTTTGTCACTCCCGAAACCTGAGAGTACGAGAATATAATCTGTTATAACGGAGAGGTATGTAGACTCAAATGACCCGTCCATCAACTTTTCTCTAAATGACCCGTACCAATCTTTACCTCGAACTAACCTCCATCTTGTTTAGTCTAAGTACAGGTGATCCTGTCAGTTCCGACATATAACAGTGGGACGAATAAATTGAATATACGTCTCATGTAGTACTCTTTGCGACCAGACCTACTTCGTGTTCAACCTTAGTTCTAACGACCTTCTTTATAGTTATTGGAGTCTATACGTCTACTGTGGTGGGAATACCGTCTTTCACTTCTTCTTGATTTCTCGGAGAACTACTTTCACTTTCTCCTCTCCCTTTTTCAACCGAATTTCAAGTTGAAGTCTTTTGCTTCTAGTACCGTAGACCAGGGTAGTGAAGTACGGTTTATCTACCCCTTTGCCACCTTTGTCACCGACTGAAATAAAACCCCTCGAGGTTTTAGTGACGTCTACCACCGTCGTCGGTACTTTAATTTTCTGTGAACGAGGAACCTTCTTTTCGATACTAGTCGGATCTGTCGTATAATTTTTTGTCTCTGTAATGCAACAGTTTTCCAGGTAGATCAGTTCCGATACCAAAAAGGTCACCAGTACATACCTACACTCTCAACCTGATATTTCTTTCTACTCGTGGTTTCTTAACTACGAAAACTTGACACCACAACCTCTTCTGAGAACTCTCAGGGAACCTGACGTTCCTCTAGGTTGGTCAGGTAGGATTTACTTTAGTCAGGACTGACAAGTAACCTCCCTGACTACAACTTCGACTTTGAGGTTATGAAACCGGAGGACTACGCTTCTCGTCTGAGTAAACTTTTCTGGGACTACAACCCTTTCTAACTTCCGTCCTCTTCTTCCCCGCCGTCTCCTACTCTACCAATCTGTCGTAGTGGCTGAGTTACCTGTACTCAAAGACATTTGAGGCCCTCAACCACTACTTGTTCCTCCGGACCGTACGACACCAAGTACCCCAACGTTTCTTAACTTGTACTGACTCTCTGACTTGACTCCTGTCAATCACTTTTTTCTAAAAAAAGACTCCATCATTAGTAGGTCCATCTGTCCTATCCATAGATCCTAGTCTCACTAGGTCGTCCCCTGATCGACTGAAAGGGTATCTGTGCGACTCTTTTAAATCATCTTTGGTTAAATCAAGTTGTTCTTTAAGACTCACAGATGACGTATATACGGTCCTCAGGACTACCTGTACGTCAACCGAGTTACCCAAGACCGTAAGGGGACTATAAGTTTTTTAGTAGAGGAGGGTCCACCCACTGTCTTCAAACAGGAACCCCGTGAAAGAAATTTCAACACTTCAATGGAATGAGTACAAAATTTTTTATTATCAAAATAACTATAGATTAAGTGTATGGTATTTCAAGTTGTAAAATTTCGTACGTTAAGTCACGAAAAATACTACCATACCTTAATACACCATATACACCGTAAAATGTAGACCGAAGAAACTGAATCATACAAAGTTCCAAGTAAGTACAACGTCGTATAAAGTCATCAAATAAGGAAAGGTACCGATTTATTATAATGTAACACACCCATACGGTCGAAGGGTCCACCGAGTCACCAATTCTTAGACGGATGGTTACGTCCTCTACACCCAAGTTCGGGACCCAACCCTTCTAGGGGACCTCTTCCTTTACTACTGGGTGATGTCATAAGAACGAACCTTTTAGCGTGCCTGTCTCCGGGACCACCCGATGTCAGGTACCCTAGTGTTTTCTCAGTCTGTACTGAATCGTTGATTTGTTATTGTTATTTTACCCATATGGTGTAAAACAAATAGATAAGAAGTCAACTATCTATAAGTCCAAAAAGATAAAAACCGAAATACTCGTCACAACAATACTTGAAGTATAAGTTCGAAAATACTCCTGTAACCGAAAGTTAAGAGAAGTCCTATATGGAGTCTCATTTTGAAGACCCAGTATACCATTGACATATAAATTAATAAACTCCTTGTTGTTTTGATATAGGGTTTCCCCGACGTGGTGAAATACATAAATAAAATAAAATAAAAAATTATATTTAAATAAATAAAATTAACCTCCGATTAATGAAATGTTATAACATAACCAAAACGGTATGTAGTTGTACTCAGACGGTGTCCATATGTACACAAGGGGTAGGACTTGGGGGGAGGGTAGAGGGAGGGGTGTGGTAGGGAGGTCCAGTAGAGTCACGTGGTCGGGGTTCGTAGGACATAGTACGTAGCTTGGACCTGACCACTAAGTAAAGTGTATACTATAATATGTACAAAGTTACGGTAAGAGGGTTTAGTAGGGTGGGAGAGGGAGAGGGTGTCTCAGGTTTTCTGACAAGATATGTGGACACAGAGATACATAAATAAAAATTAACTGTATTGTAAGATGTAATTAAAATTCGTATATTGTACCACTAAGTTGTAAATGTACATAATACTCTACTAGTATTGTTATTCAGATTAATGGTAGACAGTGGTAAATTCTATAATGTTATAATAACTGATATACCGGATGAGACATATAATGTGTATGTGCACTGAATAAATAAAATGTTGACTTTGAAACACGAAGAATTAGAGGAAACGAATAAAGTGGATAGGGGGGTTGGAGGAGAGACTGTTGGTCGTCAAAGAAGAGACATAGACACTTACACAAAAGTAAAAGAAAACAAACAAGGAAACAAAACAACAAGTCCAAACTGTACGTTCATTTTAGTGTACCGTAAAGAGAAAGATACAGACAGAATAAAGTGAACCGTATTGTGGGAAATCCAGGTAAGTGAAACAGTGTTTACTATTTTAAAGTAAAAAGTACTAATTATAAGTTAACACACATATATACATATATATTATAATATATATTGTGTATAAGAAATAGGTAAGTAGATAGTCACCTGTGACTCTAACGAAGGTAAGAACTGATTACGACGACGTTACTTTTAACCCCATACATATAGAAAAACTTAATTGCCAAAATAAAAGAAACCCATTTATAAGTCTTTACTTTAACGTCTTTAGACTTTAAAGTCTTTACTTTAACGATCTAGTATATTATAAAGATGAAAGTTGAAAAATCCTTAAAGGTATAGTAAAAGGTGTCACAGACATGGTTAAATGTAAGGGTGGTTGTCACATGTTCTCATGAAAAAAGATGTATGGGAAGTCAAGTCAGGTCAGTCAAGTCAGAGAGTCAGCACAGGCTGAGAAACGCTGGGGTCCTTAGTGTCGTGCGGTCCGGAGGGACAGGGAGTGGTTGAGGGTCTCAAGTGAGTCTAAGTGTAGGTAGCTCAGTCACTACGGTAGGTCGGTAGAGTAGGAGACAGTAGGGGAAGAGGAGGACGGGGGTTAGGGAGGGTCGTAGTCTCAGAAAAGGTTACTCAGTTGAGAAGCGTACTCCACCGGTTTCATGACTTCAAAGTCGAAATCGTAGCAAGGAAGGTCTCTTTAGGGTCCTGACTAGAGGAGGGGGTTGTGTAATAAAAAATAGAAAACCTATTATCGGTAAGACTGTGTCCATACTCCACTATAGAGTAACATCAAACTAAACATAAAGGGACTACTACTTACTACAACTCGGAAAAACATACACGAGTAACTGGTAGATATACGGAAGAAACCCTTTTATAGATAAATCCAGGAGACACGTAAAAGAATTAGTCTAAAAAGTAAAAGTATTATATTTCAACATACTCAGAATATTTAGTACCTATGATTGAGAAATAATCTATATACTAAACATCTATAGAAGAGGGTGAGTGATAAACGGAAAACAAAAACCAAAAGAAACGACACGTTTTCGAAAAATAGTTATGAAAATACATTAGAGTGAACAAATAAAAACGAAACAACAGAATCGTACTCCTCTGTGTGTTTTGTCTTGGCTGTCACATATGATAGAAGATCCTTAAAATACCAAAGTCCAGAATGTAAGTTCAGAAATTAGGTAAAATTCAAATGAAAACATATACCATATTCTCTTACCAGGTCAACATAATAAAACATACATCGACAAGTTGAAAGGGTTGTAGTAAATAACTTATCTAACAAAAAGGGATAACATATAAGAACGTGGAAGTGATATATAATTAACTGATATACAAGTGTCCAAATAAAGACCCGAGAGAAGACAAGGTAATTAGATACGTAAATAAAAAACAGGGTTATGGTATGGTAAAACTAATGATATCGAAACATCAGATTAAACTTCAATCTCACGTACTACGGAGTCAAAACGAGAAAAAAGAGTGTCAAATAAACAAGTAAGTCCTAAAAAACAGGTGAAGACACTTTTTACGATAACCATAAATTATTCCAAACGTAACTTAGACATATAACGAAATCTACCATACCTGTAAAATCGTTATAATTAATAAGGTTAGGTACACGTGTCATATATGAAGGTAAATAAACACAAGGGAAGTTAAAAAAAGTATAGGTAGAATATCAAAAGATTCATGATCACAAAATGGAGGAACCAATTTAAATAAGAATTTTTAAAATAAGAGAAACAACGTTAACATTTACTTTAACCCTATATCGATTTCGGTACCTATCTTTCTTTACATATCGCGGTTGTAGATATAAAAAATTTTTTTCTTCCTAGAGTCTAGTTATTGGATTGGAAGATGGAATCCCTGGATCTTTTTCTTCTCCTTTGATTTGGATTTCTTTCGTCTTCCTTCCATTATTATTTTTAGTCTCGACTGAACGTACTTTTTCTCTCATGTTTCATCTCTTTTAGTCGTTCTGATTTGTTACCCGTTTGAATTGATCTGATTGGTTCTATTTTTCTCTCTAAGTTTAATGATTTCCACCATACTTTCTCTCTTGCAACGATGGTTAGAATGTCTTTATTTTTTCTTAATATTTCTTTATGATATGGTTCTTTAATCTGTTGTATCTACTTTACCTTTTTAAGGATCTTTCTGTGATGTATGGTTGTTACTAAGTTCTTCTTTATCTTTTAAACTTATCTCCATCATTTGTAAATTTCTCTAATTTAATTATTAAATGTTTGAAGAGTGTTTCCTTTCGGGTCAGTGTCCATCTAAATGACTACTGATCATAAACTCGAACATCCTGAGTTGTCTACTCTATTTTGATAGTCGAAACAATAACAATTTCGACAAACTTCTTACTTCGAAGTTATCCACTGAGGGTCACCGAACCCAATTCGTAGGTGGACGGTTACGTCCTCGACGTTCTCTGTGGTCAAGTTAGGAACCCACCCCTTCTAGGGGACCTCCTCCTTTACCGTTGAGTGAGGACATAAGAACGGACATGTTAGGGTACCTGTCTCCTTGGACCACCCGATTTCAGCTACCCCAGTGTTTGTCAGTCTGTACTGACTCCTTGACTCGTATACGTCTGATCCGAAGAACTATGAAGTAGTTCCGTAAATCCTCTTTACGGACGGACAGTGTCCGGAAAGGGTACCTTTGAGTCAAAAGACGTCCGTCCATGGTCTTCCTCCTTCCTTGTCTCAACGTGAACGGGTCAATAAAGAGGGTTAGAGTAGGTGTTCTACCCGACCAGTCTCCTGTCTTGACACTAACGCACATTGGTGCTCGGTGTGACATCTGTTAAACTTATACATTTAGTTCGACGGGAAATTTTTATCACTACGTAACGTGACCTTTCGAAAGAATCTTAACCACACTATATCATCTTTCTTGGGGTTAAATCCGTAATCCTCTAGATTTCCAGGTTGTGTCAAGACAGGGTTATACACTGGTACTTGTAATGTAAAGTATGGAGACTCGGTCATAAATTAATGAAGTAGGTTTTAAGATAGTTATCTTTTTGAAACACTTTTGTCGAATCTTTGTATTATTTTGTTTTGAAAAGTGAATGTCTTTTCACTTTTTTTTAGAAAGAATTTAATAAAGGAAGGAGACCTATATGAAAGGATTCGAATGGTTGGATTCTGTAATTAAGGGTAATCACATATAAAATTCACTTTAAGTATCCCAGAAACCATAAAAAGGAAGGAACGAGGTGAGGGAAAGAATGTGGGACGATAAGAAAGAAGAAGGGTTCGAAAAAAAAATTGAACTCCTTTGAAAAGTACTACAGAGAATCTGAATGGAGTATAAATGTATAACGTTAGAGGAAGTTGGATGTGTAAGAGATCAGTTCGTTGTTCTTTTTTCTTTCTCTTTCCCGTTCATCCTTCCTTATTCCTTTCCTTCTTGTCTTTCCTCCTTCCTTTTTTCTTTTTAAAATTCAATAAAACGTAACGAAAAAGGTAAAAATTTCATATTTCGTGTTTACAGTAACATGTATAAAGAAATAAACGGATTAATAAATAAGTTTAGAGAGTACAGTAGATTCGACATTCAAGGTACTCCAACCTTTGATGTTACCAAACAGGTCAAAAATATCATGGATATGAAACGGACTACGACTCGTATTTTCACCCACCAAATTTTTTCATTAGCAAAATTTCTTTGGGTTTGTCATATCTAAAGAGTATTATTTTTTTTCACTACTAAAGAGAGTTAACACTCCTTTATTAAAAAAAGGTGTAAAAGAAGATCCACTCGTACGTTGTAAAAGGGAGACCAGGATTACACCGGTCAATTAAATCAGTTAGGTCATTGTATTAGTTGCTTAAGTCGATTTTTTTACATTTTGGTAACAAACCAACGTACAATTTAACTAACGGGTTTCATTAACCCGTGGAATTAAGTTATCGTGACACCTTGTGTCGAGTCCCGAACTACTTTTACGAAATGGGTCCGTGTAACTGTGTTAGTCGAGATCAATGTGTAACGAACACTCAGACAGATAAGTCTCGTAACACTTTACTTTTACAGAGGACGGTATAGTTATTAGTTCTTAACAGTGTCGGTAGTCACTAAAGACCAGAGGTTTGTACTTTCTCTCGAGGATTTTAACACTAGGTCACCTACGGCGGTGGGGGGTACCTATTAACGACTACCGACTTCTCGACCCCCTTACGTTCTCCGTTCCACTTTTTCCTTTGTTCTAAACCGGGGTCTATCGACTCTACGTATACTTTCCTTACTTAAGTCACTCGGGTCTCCGAACGTAGAAAGGTATGTTTCTTCCGATTTAAGAAATTGAACTATAAACTAGAAACTACAAGTCTGACGGACGAGGGAAACAACGTTTAAACATATATCGGACTCAGGGGGAGGACGGAGGAACCTCGTCAAAAGAGTCTCGATGACTCTAGGACAGGGTCCGAACCTCAGGACTTGTAAGGGTGGTTTATTTCATTGGGAGATGAAAACCCAACACTGATATAAAAATCTACTGTCGTAGGTACCAGTAAACTTTGTCTTCCTTGATAAACCTAACGGAATTGGACCGTTTCTGCTTTTTCCATACAGAATAACCACAGGTAGAAAGGGTTCGGAATCTCAAACAAGGAGACCCTACAAGTCGTAAACAATTTGAACTCTTTTAAGGTTTCTATTATCTTTTGTTTTGAGACAACAATGGAGAAAAACAGAGGTAAATACACAATTGAAGGGTACTTCGAGAACGAGTGTCTCCCGAATTGTGTACACAAAAGGGTTTATTACTGCCCATTCCCTTTCAAAAAAAAGAGGATTAAAAACGACCCCAGTTTGTCGTCATGAAGTAGGAGACCTTCAAGTGATTCTAACCGTCAATGATATCCGACCCTAAAAAGTCAGGACCGTTATAAAGGTGTAAACAAGATAAGTATCCCGATAATACTTGTTTCTTTTTAAAGGGGATGTTGAGTTTTTTTTTTTATTAAAACGTGGTAAGGAAGGGAACGACTAGGAAGAAAAACTTCATGTTTGTCACGGAATGTATTACGACGTTTGTAAACTAGGTTCGACTTCTTGAGAATAAATTTCGGTGTAAAGGTATGGACACTTACGTAAAGTGTGGTTTAGTCACGTAGGATTTCTAAAGACTTCCGAAGTGATTCGGGGAAACTTTCTAAAAGTGGTCCTCCCTCCACTTACCAATACACTCCCCCATTACTGTTGATACCATCTCTCTTCTCCACCTCATACCACATACACACACGTACGTACACGTGTGTGTAAACACATCAACCCATAGTCCACGGGTTATCAGTAATCAAGAAGAAGAATAAGAATCAAAATAATAAAATGATCATTGTACACTCTGTTACAGAAGAAAGACTTTCTTATGTTATTTCGATTTTCGAAACCTAGTACAGTTCCCACCAAAACCGGAGTCTGATGTCACTAACGATCCAATTGAGAAATTGGGTGGAGAAAGAAGAAACAATTATTGATTCATAGACGGTTATATTACCCCCTTTATACGTTCGTTTATACAATTCATAAGAGGTACTGTCGACTCCTGTAGACCCACGAGGTAGTTTTAAACTGGAGTTTGAGAACCCTCAAACTGGACTTTTGTCTTTTTACATTTCAAATCTAATCTACTTATTAACATATGAACAAAGATTTTTCAGGGTCCGAACTGTTTGTTAACAACGTTTGTGTCATATTAGTAGTCTAAGATAAAATAAACAAAGAGTGTGTTCTCTTTCTACAAAATTCGTTATCAAAGAAAAGAAAAAAAAAATTCTAAGAGAGTAGTGTTTTCTTTTGGACCTTTGATGAATAAATAATCGAAAGTTGGATGTCACTTTAGTATCGGTCCCCCGTCCCATATCCTCCAATTGAATGAGAAGGTAATTTTACTCTAAATTTTTATCAATTCACTAATTGGGTTTCACTAACCAAATTAAAAATTAGAGAGGGAAGGTAAAGATATTTACTAAGTAGTACGATAAAGTCGTGATTTATAATTGGAAATTAATTTACTTACATTGAAAAGTCAGTTATTTTACCTATTTCGTTCTTTTATTCATTAAGTTGAAAGGTACCAGTCAAGGTAATGGTCTAATCTCACCTAAAATTTTATACACATAATTGTGAACTCACTATTATTATTATCCTTTATATTAGAAAAGATATCACAATTAGTATTACCCTCGGTTTGACCTAAAGTGAACAAGGTCAAAAGGTGTAACGTGTATCGTTTACACCACCAAAAAATTTTTTAAATACCATTAATTTAAGGTAGGAGTTCAATTGATTAGAACGGGACGTAAGGTAATTACGACAACCCATACCTTTCTTCACTCAGGATAATTTGTATCTTCAGGTCGTCCCTCTATTTTTATTATAAGAATTTGAGGGTAAATAAAAGTCTCGAAGTCACCACGACCCGACGTGATGTAGTCTAATTCTTTTTCGGAAATTGACAGAAGGAAGTAAATAAATAAAAAATTTTTCGACAATAGGGGTCTATACACTTCTAATTTTTATATGAAGATTTAGTGTGCCCAGTTTTCTTCAGAGTTCTCTTCATTTTTTATAAAAATTGATTTACTTTTACTTCTGTGTTAAACAGTTTTAAACACCCTACATCGTTTTCGTAAACTTACGTATATAATCTTTTCTTTTTTGGTTCAAATATGGAATCCTTTGATCTTTTTGTCTCGTTTAATTTAGGTTTCATTCGTCTTCTTTTCTTTATTATACTTAACCGTGTCTTTAGTTACTTTTACTTTCGTTCTTGAGTTAATCTTTTTAGTTCCTTTGGTTTTGAACCAAGAAACTTTTCTATTTATTTTAGCTACACAGATCGGTCCAATTCCTTTTTTCGTCTGTGTTTAATAATTATAGTCTTTACTTTCTCCCCTGTAATAATGTCTAGGATAGTTGTAATTTCGAACTATTTTCTTATCACACTTGTTAAGATACGGGTATTTTAACTATTGGATCTACTGTACCTGATTAAGGGACTTTCTGTATTAATTGGTTTGGAGCGTGTTCTTCTTTATATGTTAGACTATCCGGATAATTCCTTTAAATTAGTCATTAATTATTGGAAGGCTTATGGTCTAGATATATACCTAAGTGACCACTTAAAACGGTTTGTAAATCCTTTCTTTAATACCGTTAGGAGATGTTAGAGCAAGTCTTTTACTTTGACTTCACAATGAAGGATTGAGTAAGATACTCCGATAGTAAGGGGTTGGTCTTTACGGGATGGTTACGGTTTTGGTCTTTTTTTTTAATGTTCTTTTCTTTTGACATCTGGTTATAGAGAATACTAGTATCTACGTTTTTAGGAGTTATTTATAATCGTTTAGTTTAGGTTGTTACATATTTTTTAAATAAGGGGTACTAGTTCACCTTGAGTACGGTTCATATGTTCTGACGAAGTTGTAAGTTTTTAGTTAATTACATTAGATAGTGTAATTGTCTAATTTTTTCTTTCAGTTTGTCAGTATAATTAACTAAGTCCTTTTCGTAAACTGTGTTAGGTTGTTGTTACGTACTACTTTTGAGTCATTTGATGCTTATCTTCCATTCAAAGAGTTTGATTATTTCTCATCTCGACTGTAGCATGAATTACCACTTTTTGATCGAAAGGTCATTCTGGTCCATGTTCCGTTCCTATAGAGAGGGGAGGTGAGGAAAAGTTGTAGTATAACTTTTAAGATGAATTGCGTTATTCTGTTCTTTCCCTTTAAAATATATATATATTTCCCTTCCTTTTTATTTTGAAAGAAACAAGTGTTTACTGTACTAAAAGATTCATCTTTAAAGACTTTTTAGTTGTTTTTTTCGAAACCTTCTCGTTAACATCGGTCGAACGCCCTATGTTTCAATTATATGTTTTCGGACGTTGAAAGAACGTATGGTCTTTACTCGTTCACTTTAAACTTTAATTTTTGTGTTATAGTAAATATACCTGTACGAGTTTTTACTTTATGAATCCACATTTAAATTGTTTTATACATGTTCTAGATATATTCCTTCTGATGTTTTGAGACTACTTGTTTTAGTTTCTTGATTTATTTTCCTTCACGAATTCGTTGTCTCTCTTTCAAGTACATATAAGTCTCCTTTGATAAGTACCTATCCTTTTGAGTTACAACGGTTCCACAGTCAATAAGGGTTACACTCCAGTATCCAAGTCACGTTGGTTCTACAGGAAAACATCCGTTGACCTGTTTATTTAATACTGTGTAAGTCTGTTACCTTGTAATAAACCGTGATTTTTCATTACTCGATAGTTCGGTAATTTTTTTATATCCTTGGAATTTACGTACAATGATTAACTTTCTTCAGTTAGACTTTCCGATATATGACATACTAAGGTTGATATACTGTAAGATCTTTACTATTTTAATACCTCTGTCATTTTTATAGTCACCAACGATCCGAAACCCCACCCTTTCCTTACTAATCCTCTTCGTCTCTTGTAAAGATTCCGTCACTTTTATGAGACGTACTATGATATTGTTACCTCTCTATAGTAACATCTAAACAGGTTTACACATTGTGGTATTACCTTTGGTGCGTGAAACCCACTAAGACTACAAGTTACATCCAAGTAGTCACCATTGTTTCCATGGGGAGCCCACCCCCTACAACTATTAACACCCCCCTCCGATAAGTCTTCACCCGTTTCCTATATACCCTTTAGAGATATGGAAGTGAAGTCAAAAAAAGAAATTATATTTAAATAAATAAAATTAATCTCCGATTAATGAAATATTATAACATAACCAAAACGGTATGTAGTTGTACTTAGACGGTGCCCACATGTGTACAAGGGGTAGGACTTGGGGGGAGGGTGGAGGGAGAGGTATGGTAGGGAGACCCAGTAGGGTCACGTGGTGGGCGTTCGTAGGTCATAGTACGTAACTTGGACCTGACCGCTAAGCAAAGTATATACTATAATATGTACGAAGTTACGGTAAGAGGGTTTAGTAAGGTGGGAGAGGGAGAGGGAGAGGGAGAGGGAGAGGGTGTCTCAGGTTTTCTGACAAGATATATAGACACAGAGAAAACGACAGAGCGTACGTCCGAAAATATCAAGTCAAGTCAAGTCAGCGAGTCAGTACAGGCTGAGAAACGTTGGGGTCCTTAGCGTCGTGCGGTCCGGAGGGACCGGTAGTGGTTGGGGGCCTCAAGTGAGTCTGAGTGCAGGTAGCTCGGTCACTACGGTAGGTCGGTCGAGTAGGAGACAGTAGGGGAAGAGGAGGACGGGGGTTAGGGAGGGTTGTAGTCTCAGAAAAGGTTACTCAGTTGAGAAGCGTACTCATGACCTCAAAGTCGAAATGAGTCTCATACCCTCAAAGTCGAAATCGTAGCAAGGAAGGTTTCTTTAGGGTCCCGACTAGAGGAAGTCTTACCTGACCAACCTAGAGGAACGTCAGGTTCCCTGAGAGTTCTCAGAAGAGGTTGTGGTGTCAAGTTTTCGTAGTTAAGAAGCCACGAGTCGGAAGAAGTGTCAGGTTGAGAGTGTAGGTATGTACTGATGACCTTTTTGGTACCGGAACTGGTCTGTCTGAAATCAACCGTTTCATTACAGAGACGAAAACTTATACGATAGATCCAACCAGTATTGAAAAGAAGGTTCCTCATTCGTAGAAAATTAAAGTATCGACGTCAGTGGTAGACGTCACTAAAACCTCGGGGGTTTTTATTTCAGACTGTGACAAAGGTGACGAAGGGGTAGATAAAGGGTACTTCACTTCCCTGACCTACGGTACTAGAAGTAGAAGACTTACAACTTGAAATTCGGTTGAAAAAGTGAGAGGTCAAAGTGAAAGTAGTTCTCCGAAAAATCAAGGAGAAGTGAAAGACGGTATTCCCACCACAGTAGACGTATAGACTCCAATAACTATAAATGGTAGTAAGATTTAAGGTATATATACGTAATCATATGACATAACCACAAAAAGAAAGACCGAAGTGAGACATATTATCCGGAAGTGAAGTCAAAACGACACTTGAATTTCAATGAAGTTTTCATAATTAAATGTTTCTAATTTAAAAAAATTCAGTAATACAAATAAGTGAGTCACTGTCACGACACAATCCACTGTAGGTAGAAGATCGAAAGGGTCCCGACGGATGGTTGAGAGGGGGTTGGGGGTAGTCTAAGACCACGGATTAAGAAAGAAACAGAAAAAGATAGAGACAGAAAGAGACACACACACACGTGTACTAAAACATCACCTTCGTTACAAGGCAACCGATAGTCTTTATTGAAAGGAAAAAGAAACAACAAATTCTTTGAATGTGTCAGTGTTTGTGGTTGTTTAGTAGACATTTACGATGGTAACATCAGTACGGTTCCTTCCTCCGCCGTCTTTGAACTTGAGTAAAACTCCCTGGTTCAATAAAGACTGAATTGGTCAGTCTATAAGAAGTTCTACATTAGGAGTGAATAGATATCGTTTTAGTGGAACCCCAAGACCAATTTTACCGTCTTCATGGTCTATATCGTCTTCTCCGTCTTCATGAACGATACCTTGTGTCCTTAGATGTAAAATTGGTCTAGGAGTTCTCTAAGATTACATGGACTTGTAATTTTTAACCGTGAGAGTTTCCAATTATACAATGAATATCAGTTAATGGTTGCCGTGTACAACAGGATTCTTCGTATAGAAATCATAAAGTTTGAATTATACACCACTACAATATGGAATTCGTGATTGGTATACGAAATCTCAACCTATTATTCAATTATTCAACTCAGAGAGTCTATGTGAATTACGTTTTTATACATTCAATTATCAGAAAATTTGGTTGTTATGTTTTACTTAACGTAGAACGATACCCGACTTAACGCAGGAGGTTTTTACGTATACAACTTCGGGAGGGAAAGTTACATTATCATAAACCTCTATCCCAGTAACCTTCTAGTAATCCATCCCAGTACTCCCACCCTGGGAGTACTATCCTAATCACGGGAATTTTCTTCTCTGTGGTCTCTCGAAGAGGAGAAAGAGACGGTACTCTCCTGTTTGATCGTTCAGTTCGTTCTTCTGTCGGTAGATGTATAGTTAGTCTCCGGGGAATGGTCTTGAACTTGTACGACCGTGAAACTACAACCTAAAGGTTGGAGGTCTTGACATTCTTTTATTTAAATACAACAAGTTCGAAGAGTTAGGTACCACAAAAAAGTACTGTCGAACTCGTCTGATTTTGTATAGAAGTTGTTGTATAACTGAAAGGAACTGAAGACTCAGAGAGTGATACAAAAGGTGAGGGACTTGAGAAATGAATTCCTCTAACATGGTGTGGTGTTCGGGATATAGTAAGGACCAAGAGACACTGATAAATGGTATGAGACTTCGAGACAGACTCTTTTGGGTCTAAATCATATAAAATAAGGTAGGTAAGTAGAACGATAGATAAGTAAAATTTTGTTAAATAACTCCGAAACAATACCTGATCCAAGATACAATTCACCACCATTTGTCAACTTTATTTAAATACACGGAGAACGGAATTACCTCGAGAGTCGGAGTAACCTTCTATCATTCAATTATTTGTTCGTACAAGACATTTAGTGTTTCATTCTTCTTCCTCCGGTCCTTCCAGAGTGACACCGTGACTACAAAATCGACTAAAGACTTCCTTCTCCTACTTAGCAGATACGTCTGTCGGTTACCCTACGTATTGTCGATTTTCCTGTTTGTGTATTTTTAAAGATTTCCCTTTTTCTCGAATTTGACTTTCTGTTACACTACCTTGTGATAGAACAAGGTGGATCCAAGGGGAAGTAACTTCATGAATGACAGGGTCGACGACCTTCCCGATTCTCGTTTGTTGAAAGTTACAACCGTGGAAGTTCACGGTACGGTTATTCCTGTACAGAAAGGGTTCTACCTAGTATAGGTCTCACTAGTTACGTCCACCTTTCATATTCCAAACCGATAGAGGAAAGTTTCCCCCTTTTGGGGTTTCTGGTAAAGATCGGGGTCCCGAGGTATATCCTAGGCAGGTCAGACAGTGTGACGTCGAGTCAAAGAGGTGTACGGGTGAGGCGAAAGAAGGGAAGGAAAGTATCCTCAACCAGAATTCCCACGAGGGATTATTTGTAGAACAAGTAACCTAAGATAGTCACAGATGAATGACGTCTTAAGTTTTATGTCATCGGTGACACCGGTCTAGTCTCACTGAATTCCACTTAGTTCTTGTTTGTAATTCCCAGTCTACTGTGGTCTGAACCATGTTCAAACAAAAAAAAGAATCACATGACCTCTGAAACCTTCAAAATTTTATTTCCGTATGGTTTTACGGGGTAAGTTTAGTCATCTTTTCGTAGTCTTTTTTGATTTAGTCCTCTGTAAATCGTTTTATTGACTAAAAGTTTTCTTAGTTCTAGTACTTTCTATTCCTTTCTCACTTCGTCAAAAATATCTACCTTCTCTATTTCGTCTTTGTTGTTGATTTACGTTACACTATGACCTTTATTCTAGGACCTTCTCTTTTTCCTGTCACCCCTTTGATGACTTCAATTTTATTGTGTACCTCAAATCAATTATCATAACATGACCTCACTTAAAGAACCAAAATTATTCACATGATGTCAATATATTTTGTCATATAATCCCTTTCAACCTACTCCCCATTTTCCCTTGTGAGTATGATAAAGACGTTGAAAAGATATTCGGTTTTTAATCAAATTTAACTTTGTAATTTTGTTTATAATAACTCCGACGACACACCTCTTACCCAACATCTCTTTCGAATTCACTTTTTTCCATCTACATAGTGATATCATGACTACTACCACCACCCAAACTTACATCGTCAATCACCTCCCCATGAATTCCCCCTTTTTTCTTCAGTTGGTATAGTTAGTGTGGAGATGAAAAAGATAACGTCTATAGAACAGTCTTCGTCCGAATTTGACCCTCTCTTTATGACAAATTATGATTTAGTTTAAACCTCAAAACTGAGTTTGATCTGACCTGTTAGACTGAACGCCTCTGACAGTATTTCATATAACTCAAGACAGGTTAATACCAGTTCTCCGAACCCGATGACCTCCAAAAGTACGGATTCTTCATATCTGTTCTGGTAATTTCCTTGATGTATTTTTAAAATTACTTTATGTAAAATGTACATTTTCTTTTATAGATTATATATATATATGAATTTACTATTAATGTTTTATTTAAAGACAAATGTGTCATGGATAGACTTCTCAATTGGAACCAAGAGTTTGGAACCATAGATAGTCTTAAGAGACCTTTAGATTATCTCTCTTGTGTCTCCGGTTCGAGGATCTTCATCGCATCTTGAGTCCAAAAAGACCAAAACAAAAACAAAAATGGTTTAAGGGGTGCACCAAGACGACTTGACCTTGTAATGAATATGAAAACTTCCCAAGACATATGGGGAGTGGTCAGTATAAGGTAAGAAAGAAAGTCTCAGTTGATAACAGATGTTAAAACAATTAGTAAGGGAAACGACGACGACGATTCAGCGAAGTCAGTACAGATTGACACACTGGGGTATCTACCGTCGGGTGGTCCGAGGGAGCAGGGACTCTAAGAGGTCCGTTCTTGTGACCTCACCCAACGGTAAAGGAAGAGGTTACGTACTTTCACTTTTCACTTTCACTTCAACGAGTCAGTACAGACTGAGAATCACTGGGATACCTGACGTCAGGTGGTCCGAGGAGGTAGGTACTCTAAAAGGTCCGTTCTCATGACCTCAAACAACGGTAACGGAGGAGGATTAGTAAAGGAAATCCATAGGGATTTTGTATGAAACAAATCAAAACGGACAAAAGTTCGAAATATATTAATCTTTGTGTCATATATAGAAGACACTGAACGAAAAATAAACCGTGTAATACAAGAACCCTAAGTGGATATAACTATGTATATCGATAGTAAATAAACACCGGTAACTACCTATCGTAAGGTGAAATACTTATACAGTGGTAGATGGAAGGAACACAACTTATAAATTCAACAGAGTTCTAACGAACCCTTCACAATCCCGGACTACTTTCCATCGTAGAGATGGAAGGAAACGAGGACACGATAGGAGAGGAGTAGACGTCAAAACCAAGGAACGGGAGTGACTCCCGAAGGGTCTACCGAGTTCACAATTTCATAGACGGACGTCACGTCCTTTGTGTCCTCTGTTCTCAAGTTAGGGACCTAGTCCTTCTAAGGGACCTCCTCCTTTACCGTTGGGTAAGGTCACAAGAACGGATCTCTTAGGGTACTTCCCTCTTCGTACCGTCCGATGTCAGGTATCCCAGTGTTTCTCAGTCTACCCTGACGTGTGGGCACGTGTGAACGAGAGTGGTTCCTTATTGTTCCTCGGTGAAGGTGGACCCCTAGTTACCTTCAGGTCACCTTTCGGACCTGATAGTGGGAGTGGACCTCATTACTCCACTATGAGAGTAAGTCGTCACAATAGTCTTTCATTTACAAATAAAAGTAGACTCGTGAAGAGTAACTATGAAATAATATATAAACGGATCAAATAATTATAGAAAGGGGTCATGATGTTACATTCAAGATTCTTCCATTCTTGAAATATAACAAGTAACTGACCTCGATCTACCAGATTCTACTAAAATGAGTGTACAGACCGTCAACCACAATCCATAACCGACCCGGTGTATAGAGGTTCACTAGGGAGTAGGAGGTCATCCGTTGGGGTCCGAAGAAATACCCTACTTCGTAAGGTTCTTCGCTTCTCTGTTTCGTGTCCCTGAAAGATTCAGAGACGAACACAGAGTAAACTAAAGGGTATTGACTTTCGTTCAGTGTGCTAGTTCGGGTCTCGACTACAACTTCCTTAGATATTTTTCTGTATCTAACCTCCGGTAATAACATCTTTGTACTTTAAATGGATTTGAGTCACCATAAGTCTCGACGTTCGACTAACATGTGTAGAGAAATTTTGAAGTCAACACCGAACATCGGACTTTAACCGGTACTACCTTTATAAATGTCGTGTCTTAAGTCGTTTACTATGTTTAGTCCCGAAGGGGGTGGGAGTAGGGGAAAGGCCTCCGTTCAACAATTTATAAATGATCGTGAGATTCACTCACTTCAACGAGTCAGCACAGGCTGAGAAACGTTGGGGTACCTGACATCGGATGGTCCGAGGAGGTAGGTACCGTAAAAGGTCCGTTCTTATGACCTCACTCAACGGCGTGAGATGATACATCTTTTGAGATTTTTGTCGTAATCCGTTCAGACACTCTCAGATACCGAGGGAAAAATCCTTCGTCAGGGAGTAGTTTACGAAGAGAACTCTGAGGTTTTAACTGACCCGTCCTCCTTTGAGGATAGGAAGGGGTGTTCCCATCCCCACCTCTCTTTTACGGTGGAAAGAGAAGAAGAGACATTTAAGGGAAGTTGTTAGTGTGATCGTTGATAGATCGAAAGAGTATACATAAGACCTCTGCACACTATCCCACCTATTAACTTCCTGGTCAACTAGATGTAGAATCGTTTAGAACTCCCGACACGAATCACCTCCTGAACAGGAGTCGAAACTTGTTTCATCAAGGTATAATACGTAGAACAATGTCTTTAAAAAGGACTCGAAGTATGCATAAATACTAAAAACATATACTAATATATTTATTAGGTATGACTTCCTATGTGTCAGGAAAGTAGGATCTCTAGGATTTAGAATAGGAACTATGTTCGGTCTCGTAGTCTCTCAGTATTTAGATATGTACCCGTGATATGGTAACCGGATGTGTCTACGTATGTAGTAATTTTTTTAATTTTGATGTTCAAATCGTAGGATAAAGGAGAGTCTTGTACATTTTCCTATAACGAATGATGAAGTGAAACTCGGAGAACGTACCAATGGGTGTCCTTTACTACGGGGACCAAGAGTCACGATCAACGAAGACGACTCGTGATCCTTCCAAATTAGAGTGTTTGTGACATTCTGAACATTGTCTAGTGAAAAGTAAAACAAAACCACTAAATTTTCGTGTCTTTATAAAAGAGAGATCGTTAACAAGTTCCGTGTTTCTAAACGTAAAGAATACAGTTGACTAGGAGGGTTTGAATACGAAGAAAGGAAAGAATGAAAAAGGGGGACGTGAAGTTAAAGAAGGGAATAAAATAAAAAAGTTAGAACAAAATAACGGGTATCGAAATATTTACCGTTACTGAAAAAAAAAAGAACTTTGTTTCTCCTATATTTATTTGATCAGTATTTTATCGGAGTAATCCGTAACATAAATCTCTCTCCGAAGAAGATCTTACACTAGGTACCTAGTAGTCGTTTTCGTAGTGGACTTTCGTCTAATCTTTACGTCTTAGACTTCACGTTGGAGTGAAGTATAGACGACCTAATCTTAGACATAAATTGTGTTTGGGGTCCATTAAGTACACGTGTAATTTCAATCTCTTCTCAACACGAAGACGTGCAGGAAAGAACCCATGGAACTTTAGGAGTTCTAATCTGACGTCGTAGTAGCATAGAAACATACGCTTTAAGGTACTTACAGACAGACAAGTAAAATCCTCAGAAATAGGAGAGTCTCATTCCTGGTGGGGTTTAGAAAACAACAACAAGTCATCGAGTCAGTACAGGTTGAGAAACGTTGGGGTGCCTGTCGTCGTGTGGTTCGAAGGGACAGGTAATGTCAGAGGGTCTTAAACGAGTTCGACTACAGTTCACTACGGTTCAGGAATCCTGTTGTAAGAATTCTTAAGAATTCTCAGGGTTTGTTTTACGACTTTTACAAGATGTCAGACAACCAATCCACCGTGTCCGACGAACGAGGTCCTCACATGACGTGGCTGGTATTTAGAATAAGAATTATATGGAAAGTTCATCTGACAGGGATTTTGGTGTGTCTGAATTTTATTATTGTCTTCTGTTCTCTTTAATGATTATGTTTTCATGTCTGTGTTTTGTTTTCTAAATAAAATTTTACCCTTCGTTACTCCATCTTACTACGTCCTTTCGACAAGGTCTATTGTCTCTGAACATTTTGTCTTTAAAGTGTGTCATGTTTAAACTACTCTTAACTGTAATTTAAGTGAGGACTTAGGGGTGAGGTATTTAAAGTCAAAGATTCACTACATAGTCTTACTGTGTTACGACGAAAAAAAAAATTCACCACCTTTATGATTAGGATACTGAAAATTCTAGGTTAAAACCCTCTATCCTCTGTTCTCTTTTAAAGAATAGTGTTTAGAAGTACCAAAAGTACTATAAATTCTAGTCAGATGGAAATTTTTATGTCCATGTTGTAGTTAAAGTCACAATGAAAAGAAATTTGTTGGCATCGAAGACAAGGACAGAATACGTCCGTGTAACGAAGAAGAATAGAAACCTTGATGTAATCTATGGACATCTTACCTTCTTACTTATTTTAGAGGGATGGGATAAACCCCGAAGGGACCACCGAGTCGACTATTTCTTAGGAGGACGTTACACCCTCTGGACCCAAGCTAGGGACCCAACCCTTCTAGGGAACCTCTTCCCTTTCCGATAGGTAAGGTCCTAAGACAGGACCTCTTAAGGTACCTGACATATCAGGTACCCCAGTGTTTCTCAGTCTGTACTGACTCGCTGAAAGTGAGTGGGAGAAAATCCAAAATCCGTCTCTAGAGATTATCTGAGTAGACGACACTTCGTGACGACGATGATGACAACGACAACGATTCAGCGAAGTCAGTACAGGCTGAGACACACTGGGGTATCTGCCGTCAGGTGGTCCGAGGGGGCAGGGACCCTAAGAGGTCCGTTCTTGTGACCTCACCCAACGGTAAAGGAAGAGGTTACGTACTTTCACTTTTTACTTTCACTTCAGTGAGTCAGCACGGGCTGAGAATCGTTGGGGTACCTGACATCGGATGGTCCGAGGAGGTAGGTACCCTAAAAGGTCCGTTCTCATGACCTCACCCAACGGTAACGAAAGAGGTGTTCGTATGAAGACCGGTTTAGTGACCTTCTTGCTAGGACCCCGAGTCTTAAAATGAGGACACTCATCGTAGAATAACATAGATTTAACTTCCTCAGTATATAAGTACTTCGGTTATTTAATGAAGTTGTTATTTTAGTTTTCAACTAGAGTCGAGTGTCCAAATTTAAATTGAGAAGAAGGAACGGAAGGTATTTATAAACAATACGTAGATAATACATAGTCCATGACGTAATTCACGACTCCGATCTTCTTGTTTAATTCTGTCAGGGACCGGTTTATAAGTCAGAGTTGATGATAAAATTCTCTAAGGAATATTGCTCTTTACTTTCTGGTTCAATGTAAAAGACTCTCACTTACTTAAAAAATAATTTCGGGAAGTAAGGTTTTTTTTTTTTTTCCTAGGTCTAAAAGACATCCGGAAACTCCTTCTCAGACTGCGAATTCCTTTGTCAGAAACAGTGGTATCACTGTACTAGTCAATCATCCGGTAGGGTACACACAGGTGGGTCTATACCTTCACATTGTGACTCTTCTTATGGTCGGAGGGGTTTTTCCTACACCTTCTCGTTGATCTCATTCTCTTGTCATAACCCCCGTACACCGTCTTCTTATAGTGTACGTCTATCATGATTAAAATCACTGGATAATGAATACTCTTCGGGGTAGGATTCCAAGATTAAATTCTTCGGACTTTATGTGTGGGTAATATAACTGGATTTGGTGTGAATCATCTCTATTTCAATAGTGTCTCCGGACATAATACTCAGTTACACATTGACCTTTCACTTAACACTTTGGTAATACACAGAGTAGGAAAACTCTTCTTTGAGATCTATACATCCCTCGATCCCCGACTGGACTACTACTGAGTCACTTCTAAAGGTAAACTCCGGTGTCCTTCGAGATTCCTTCTTACCTAACCTTTAGATCTTGATACGTCCCAACGACTCTAAGTTTTAGTTTAGTACCCTCAACACCATATCACGGTCTTCAATCTCGTCATTACATTCTGGATTCCTACTCCTAGATCCTACTACTAGTCTTTTCATCGACAACCCCAGTAGCGACCGATAATACTGAACGTCACCAGTCCTTAATATCCCAGTTCTTATATGAATCTGACCTACGAATGACCCTATAAAGTGGGACCCTACCTACTTAACACAGGACGTGTTTAAATATACAACGACAAACACTGGGGGTTACACTGATATAAATCTCATTCCTCCATTAATTCCAATTTACTCAAGTATTCCCACTCCGAGACTAGACTATCCTAATCACAGGAATATTCTTTTCTGTGGTCTCTCGAGTGTGAGAGAAATGGTACACTCCTGTGTCGTTCTACCGTCTGTAGAGGTTCAGTCCTTCTCTTGGGAGTGACCCTTGACTCAAATTATCATGTGAAGGGTCGGAGATCTTGGGACTCTTCACAGACAAATTAGGTGAGGTAGACAGTGTAAAACAGTATCGTCGGGTTCGATTACGTCGGGGATACTGTCTGTTATTTTTACGGATAAATATTACGGAAGAGGTTTGACGATCACTGATATATTGTAGGTCAACTTCTGATCGTCGCCCCATGAGAAAGACGGGAGAAGACTACGGATACAGTCTTCGAAAGAGATAGAGGAAATATGAAATTATTTTGAAATAATGTGTTTTCGAGACTCGTTAGTTCGGAGCGGAGACAGGGGCCTAACTTAAGTAGAGGAGGTCCCCGGTTCTTAGGGCCACAGAAACACACTAAGTTGTTGTTGGAAAGTGATAGAGGGAGTGAGAGATCTCTCTCAGTGATAGGAACTTAACCGTATATTGTAAGAACACTACAAGGTCTGTAAGTGATGGATGTATAGGTATTTGTTACGAATATACATGTAAACTATGTATACTAATACTTAACCTAACACAAGGGGTTTTGGGTACACAACTTTAGGATTGGGGATTATGGAGTCTCATACTAGAAAAAACCTTTATCACAACGACTTCTATATTAATCCGTTTTACGACGACGACGACGATTCAGTGAAGTCAGCACAGACTGAGACACACTGGGGTATCCGCCGTCGGGTAGTCCGAGGGGGTAGGGACCCTAAGAGGTCCGTTCTTATGACCTCACCCAACGGTAAAGGAAGAGGTTACGTACTTTCACTTTTCACTTTCACTTCAGTGAGTCAGCACAGGCTGGGAGTCGCTGGGGCACCTGACGTCGGATGGTCAGAGGAGGCAGGTACCCTAAAAGGTCCGTCCTCATGACCACACCCCACGGTAACGGAAGAGGCATCCATTTTACTCCAGTGTAATTTCATTCTACTCAGGGATTGGGTTGCACTGACAATAGAAATATTTTTCACTTTTAAACTTGTGTCTATATTTAAAAGGTCGAAATACCTCTATGTTAACTGTATATTGTGACACATTCAAAGTCCACGTGGTATACTTCTAAAGTATGTGTATATAACGTTTTACAAATGGTGTTATTCCTATCAATTGTGTAAGAAGTGGAGTGTACTAATGATAAAACAACGACGACAACAATACCTTTCTTACAAATTCTAAATAAGAGGTGTTTAAAATTCATATGTTATGTCATAACAATTGATATCAATGGTATGACATGTAATCTAGGGGTCTTAAATACTGAAAATATTAACCCTCAAAAATGGGAAACTGGTTATAGAGAAGTAAAGGGGTCGGACGGAGGGGAGTCAACAACCGTTTGTGGTAAGATGTGAGACCAAGATACTCAATCCTAAAAATCTAAAGTGTACACTCTAGAATGTCATGAACAGACAGAGACTGTAAAGTACATTGTATTACGGGTGTTCCAAGTAAATACAACAGTGTTTTCAAAACTCCAAAGAAAGAAGAAATATCAATCTATTATAAGGTAAACCCCACACAAACACACATACATATATGTACGATATATCAAAAGTAGGTAAGTAGGTAACTACCTATGTCCGACAAAGGATAGAACCGATAACACTTAATACAATGTCACTTGTGTCCTCACGTCTACAGAGCACTCTAGGATTAAAGGTAAGAAAACCTATATATGGTTCTTCACCTTAACGACCTACTATGTTATCAAGATAATAATTAAAAAACTCTTTGAAGACATGACAAAATACGTTACCGACACGGTCAAATGTAAAAATATCATATATTCACAAAGGAAAAGAGGTGTAGGTACAGTTGTGAATAGAGAACGGACAAACTATTACCAGTAACACTATCCACATTCCGTTATAAAGTAACACTAAAACTAAACGTAAAAGGACTACTAACCACTACGACTCGTGGGAAAGTATATAAACAACCAGTAAACATTTAGATGAAACCTTTTTACAGATGACCAAGGAAACGGATAAAAATTTAGTCAAACAAAAAAAGAAAAAAACAAGAACTTAACATACTCAAGGAGTATATAAAACCTATGATTAGGGAATCATCTATATACCAAACTTTTATAAAAGAGGGTATCCAACGGAAAAGTGAGACAACTAACAAAACGACACGTTTTCGAAAAATCACACTATATCAGAATGAACAAATAAAAACGAAAACAACGAACACGAAAGACACAATATAGGTTTTTTATTAACGGTTCTGGTCACAGTTTCCCGAGAAACAGATACAAAAGACATCCTCAGAATATCAAAGTCCAGAATACAAATTCTGAAGTTAGGTAAAGTTTATCTAAAACGTATACCATATTCCTAAGTTAAAGTAAGAAAGTATACACTTATAGGTCAAAAAGGTTATGGTAAATAACTTCTCCGATAGAAAAGGTGTAAAACCTTTTCTTACATACAAAACCGTGGGAACAGTTTCTAATCAACTGGCATATACAAAACCAAATAAAGACCCAAACGATGAGATAAGGTAACCAGAGACACAGATAAAAACATGTTCATGGTGTGTATGACAAAACCGATGATAACGAAACATTATATTAAATTTTAGTTTTCACAGTACGGAGGCTAAAACAAGAAAGAGTACTAACGAAACCGATAAGCTCCAGAAAACACCAAGGTATACTTAAAATCCTGAAAATAAAAAAAAGATAAAGACACCTTTTATCGTAACCTTTAAAGTGTCTCTAACGTAACTTAGACATCTAGTGAAACCCATCACATCGATAAAATTGTTATAGTTGAAAGATTAGGTATTTGTACCTTATATAAAGATAAAGAAACACGGAAGGAGTTAAAGAAAGTAGTTTCAAAATCAAAAGTCATATGTCTAGAAAGTGGAGTAAGTTAAATAAGGGTTCATAAAATGATAAAAGTCACTTTAACATTTACTCCAACAAAAGAATTAAAGAAAAAGTTTATCCAGTAACAATCACATATCTTTGTACTTACTAGAAATATACAACTGAAACATAGGTCTTTGACTTAATGACTTAAGTAAATAATCAAGATTACCCAAAAATCACAAAAGAGATATATTCTAATACAGTAGATGTTTAAATTGAAGAAAGAAAGACTAAACCTTCGGAAAAAAAAGAACGTATTAACGAGACCGGTTCCGAAAGTCATGATGCAACTGACATTCACCACTCTCACCCGAAAGAACAAAGACTGGTATCTTCTTTTAGGAAGTTCAAAAGTGGTAAATCATACTACGATCAACACCCAAACAGTATATGTCGGAAATAAAAAAACTTCTGGAATAACAATCCTCGACGGACTCTGAACTCAGACCAATATCCAGTTCTTTATTTCTTCCCAAACCCTTCTCCGATGACTTCTCTGAGTCGTCACAGAACACTCCGTTCATGAAGTCATTTCCGGTAATGTCAAGGAATCTGTTACGTTCCTCTTCCGTTACTGTAGGGTGAGGTCATGAGAACGGACCTTTTAGGGTACCTACCTCCTCGGACCGTCCGATGTCAGGTACCCCAACGATTCTCAGCCTGTGCTGACTCACTGAAGTGAAAGTGAAAAGTGAAAGTACGTAACCTCTTCCTTTACCGTTGGGTGAGGTCACAAGAACGGACCTCTTAGGGTCCCTGCCCCCTCGGACCACCCGACGGCAGATGCCCCAGCGTGTCTCAGCCTGTGCTGACGTCACTGAATCGTCGTCGTCGTCGTCGTCTGTTTCAATTAGAGGAATCGACCTCTACCTTTCGGATGAATAAAACCTTTTCTTTCGAGTAAATTTAAATCCCCAGGTCACAGAGGTCGGAACAGTTCAGTAGGATATATGGGAGTAAGGTTAAAAGTCCTTAAAGAAGGGTTAGTTACAGGAGTGAAATCGTCATCTGTGGGACCCTCCGACACTTAAGTTATGTAAGATTTCTACAAGTCTCTCGATGTTCTCTTGTGTCTATTTGGGTTTGATTGAGTTCAGACAACCTCTGATTATTAAGTCGCTGATTGTTCCATCCGACCGTCCGACCTCTGAGTCCCTTCTCAATGTCAACCTCCGGTTTACGTCAGACGAACGTCTTAAGGAGGAACGATCCCTCTTCAGTCAGAAACAAGATAATTCCAGAGTTGACTGACCTACTACGGGATAATACCTCTCATTAGACGAAATGAGTTTCAGGTGACCAAATTTGCAATTCAAGTAGGTTTTTTATGAAAGTGTCCTTGTAACTCTTATTACAAACTGGTTTATAAACTCGTGGTATCAGGTCGGTTCGACTGTGTATATTAATTGATAGTGTAACCAGAGACATCAAAGGTTGTTTAACTCCATTAAACCCAAATAGACACAAGAAAACGTCCAGAGACTCGTAGAAATCTTTTCAATAAAACTTACAAAACAGTCCGTTAAGGACCTAGAGGCAACAAACTCTAGTCAATGACCTTCAAATGATACAAGGGAACCATCAGTACAAAGGGACTAAGAGACACTAGGGGTATCGAACGACCTCCACAGACTTGTAAATTTCTTCGTCAGTAAAAGAGGTCTGAAAGATCTGACTAAAGTGTCGTCCTTCTGGACAGGGTGGACATCCATCCCGTACGACCTCGTACGACACTAGGGTCCAGATCGTTATGACCCGGGTTCATGTCCCCGTACTCCATCGTAACCCAGACCCCCTTACACTCCCGAGTAGTCGAGTCTGAAATTGTCAGGTGACGTAGTTTTTGAAGGGACCATCGAGTCGACCATTTCTTAGACACACGTTACGTCCTCTGGGACCAAACTAAGGACCCAGTCCTTCTAGGGGACCTCTTCCCTATCCAATGGGTGAGGTCATAGGAACCCGAAGAGATCACCGAGTCTACCATTTCTTAGACGGACGTTACGCCCTATGGGCCCAAGCTAGGGACCCAACCCTTCTAAGGTACCTCTTCCCTTACCGTTGGGTGAGGTCATAAGAACGGATATCTCAAGGTACCTGTCTCCTCGGACCGTCCGATGTCAGGTACTCGAGTGTTTCTCAACCTGTGCTGACTCACTGAAAGTAAAAGTGAACCTTTCGGGACGTTCCCTAGGTATCTCGGAAGTTCCCGACGACCTCAGGAATAGTCCCGGAGGTCCAAGTCGTTGATCCCTGGTCCTGTCCGTCGCCTTTATCGGTCTCGACCACCATACGTGTACGAACCGACTTCCACGGTCGACATCCACGGACACTCACACTTCCCAGTCAAAGTTTGTGTTTTCATAATTACTCATGGTCCCGTCCGTCGTGACCTTCGACGTCCCCAGGACCAACAATCACACGTGATGATACCGACGACCCAGAACGATTTCCACATGTCGTCACCTCCGACGACTACCCCAAACACGGTTTCCGTACGTCCACGTGCCCACCTCCCTCATCGATGTCCATTGTGTCACAACGTGCAGACACTATTTTCTATCCCGGACTAGGGTCAGGTGTTCGACGTCGCCCCTGGGTCCGACAACCGTACGAGAGGTACCGACACTCAGAGGGAGATCCACACGTCGTGTCTTCACCTCCGGTCCCTTCCCATAGTCCGAACCCCTGTCCACTCACATGTCGACCTCCCAGATCGGAGCTCATCCACGTATCGTCACACCCAGTCGAGGTTCCCAGTTCTGACCACAGAAAGAGATCATGTCAACGTCTCAAGGACCTGGGACCTTCTACGTCCCTCGTCCTCCTTCCTCTCCCCTCCCCGCCCTGAGTCCGTCCCCCGTAATCCCTTACGTTTTTGGTGCCCAGTTTCACTCACATTAGTCGTCCCCTAGACGACGTCGACACGACCGGGAATCAAAAAAAGTCACCGTTTTCGAGGACCCAGACAGATGTCTCGTCCAGTGACCCTTGGTGTTAACAAGGGTGACACTGATGCTGATCATCAGGAACGAAAATCAAGAACAAGGAACGACAGAAACACGTAGAGACGAAACAGTCAGAGACCCTACCAACTTTGACTTCACCTTTGAAACACGTCGTGTGACTTCCCGATCCTTTCGACGAGTAAGTGCGGTGAGAAGGAAAGGGACCCTCTTGAGAAAAATCGACCCTTAATGGAGACACACGACTTGTCACGGTCACCCGACACCCTACCCTACTACGTCCGTTTTACTTCGACAGAAGGAAGGGAAAAACACACCAATAAAAGTGTAAAAAACCAAGGTGAGGTAACGACTTCATCTAAAATCATCTGAAGTCTCGTGAGCGTCTCGACGAAAAACAACAAACCAAAAACAAGTACCTATCGATTAATGACTAGAACTACCCGTCTACTTCAAACCCCAGAGGATGCGATGGTAGAACTACTACAGTGGACTAAAAACGAAAATAGAAATGATCAAAAACAAGACGAAACCCAATGAGGTTATAAAAATTTTCCAAAACTAAACCTACACACATCAATAAGAAAATTATATAAAATAATAACACTTTAACATTTAAAATTAAATAAAATAATAAAAATTCATGACACTTTATTTTGTATGTATATCTTTTAAGGTAATTTTACATATGTCAAACTGTTTATTAACATTTCGTGATAGGTCCAGGGCAAACTCAGAGTATTTTACCTTAATGTCATACACTTAAGAAAACACTTTAAAGAAAGAGAGTCGTATATTCTTCTTTATACATTAAAACGTATAAAGAAACAACTAAACCTTTAATGAATTATTCTAAGGTAACATACTTGTAGGATGTTTTTGGGAAATGTAACTATTTAGTTAAAAAAAAGTTTATCACGATAATGTTTTTGACGTACTGATGAGAACTTGGATGTTGGACCATATGTTCACAGACTCTAATTTCATGTATAAAAGTTGGAATAATCTCTTACGGTTTGTGAAACCGTTTCACTAATGTGTTTAAATGTGAGGGTATTCGTCACATACTTTGAAAGATAAAATCGTGTTGGAGTGGTTACGAACTACAACAGTCTGAAGTATATAAAACGTGGATATCTCGAGGACGTGACCATAAGGTAATACCAAAGGGGAATAATGATCACTATTCGAGGAAAAGAATACAATAAACCGGTAAACATAAACGAGAGAACATTTCTTTTATTATTTGTAAAAGAGTCACCAAACTAAAAATAAGTAAACGTCCTCAATATACAAGACTTATACTTAGAAAAATAATATAGGGAAAGAACGACATAACATGACGGATTCTGTAGGTTATGACATAGTTTATATTCTATACTCTTACCCGTGAGAATAGACCAAGGATTAGAATTTCTATATAATAAGTTGGAAAGTGAGAAGTCATATACTGGACACAAGATATCTACGAGTAATCGTGGGGCTCCCGTAAGGAGGAATCAGGATCAGACGATTCACGACACTAGATTTACTAAACACAGAAAGGTTTTAAGAATCAATTTTAGAATTAGGGGTTTCTACTACGATAATCCTACACCCGAAAACCCTCCACGAAGTTAGTACTCCATCTCGAGAGAACTTACCTTTATCACGAAAGATTTACTCTGAGGAGTCTCTTGGGTGTAGGGAAGGTGATACACTTTTGTGGTCGATACTTGGTCGTACTCTCGGGAGGAGGGGGCTAATATGACCACGGAAGTAGAACTTGAAGAATCGGAGGTCTTTACAACAAATATTCGGTGGTTCAGAGATCATAAAACAATATCGTCGGTCTTACCTGACGTTGTGATTCTAAAGAAAAAATTTTTAGTACTTTCCCATGACTTAAAACAGGTTGTGGGAAGGACTATACTAGTACACTAAAAAGAAGAAACCGGACAACTATATCACCTAATGTTACTAACGATATGTACTTTATTCAGGATGAACCCTCGATTCCATCCGTCTTATGACCGGGGTTTCTACGGGTGTTAGATTAGAAGTACTTTGGCAATTATACGATGAATATACCGTCTTCCCTGACTGACACGTCTACTCTAATTCCAATTCCCGACACTCTACTCTAATAGTAACTATCACACACGGGTTAGATCGGTGGACTTAAGAATTTTCGTCTCTTGGCAAGGGTCGACACTAGTCTAAACTGATGGTTTTTACCAATCTCTCTACGTTATAACGATCGGAACTTCTACTTCCCTCCCCGGTACAGGGTCCCTTACAACCATCGTGAACTTTTGACTTTTTCTGTTCCTTTGTCGTATAGAGAATTTCAAAGGTTTTTCATTGTGTTGGTTACGGAACCAAAATCGAGTCACTCTAGGTACAACCTAAAGATTGGATGTCTTGATATTTCATTATATACAACGAATTTGTCAATGTAAAAAAAAAATTCTAAATTTTACAAAATAAAATAAAATAAAAAAAATTAAAATTTTAGAAATTAATACCCCTCCCTCCACCCTCCCCCCAAGTACAAACCCTTGCGTACATTCTTATTTGTCAATGTAAACTCCATTAAACAATGTCGTCGTCATCTTGTAATTGTATCGATACTACATCATTAAAAAAATTCTATAAAGACCTAAGTTAAATTTTTATAAAAGAACTCTTAAAAACACGAATTCAAGTACTCTCTATTCCCAGACATCAAAGAAAGACTTGACTAAACATACCAAAATTATAGTCCCATTATGGCGTAATTTACATAATGTTCCGTAAAGAAGGAGAAGATAAAAGACCTTTTCCAATACATTTTTAACCACAATTAGGAAATTAACAAACCATCTTAAGAAATCACCTTTGAAAACTTGGTTCTCTAAAGAAACTCTCCTTTAAAAGTTTAATGTTTAAGTTAAAGAAATTGACAACATCTCGGTGAGTCTACTAGGTAAAGTGTAACCGACTTAAACCTAGTAAATACCAAAAACTCTTTAACCAGATAAAGTAGATTCAACAACTTAAATACACATATTTCAACAAACATTATCAGAGAATAGGAATAATTACTGACGTCCACTATAGGTTAAAATAAAGATAACAACCACTAACCCAGAAGAGAGAAAAATAAAAACATAAAAAATCTCAAACAGTTGAAATAACTAGAAAGTTTCTTTGTAGAAAAACAAAGTAACTAAAAGAGTAAACAAAAGAATAAAAAGTAAAGTAACTCAAGACGATAGACATAATAAAAGAAAGAAGGTGAACAAAACGAAATAAAACGAGAAGAAAAAGATCAAAGAACTCCATGTCTGAATGACTAAACTCTGAAAAGAAGGAAAGATTACGTTCGTAATTACGATATTTAAAGGGAAAGTCGTGATGAAATCAACGTAGTATATGTAAAACTATTCAGTATAAAAGTAAATTAATTTAAAGTAAACTCTAAAGGAAAAATTGGGTACTCAATAATCTTTCACAAAACAAATTAAAGTTTCACAAACCTCTAAAAGGACTATAGAAAGATCACACTAAGGTAATACGAGTCTCTTTTATGTGACATATTAAAGTTGAATTTTAAAACAACTCCGAACAAAATACTCAACCTTATACAAAAAACAACTCCGTATAAAGTATCCGTGAACTTTTATTGTACACAAGATAACAACACCCTACTTTATAAGATATTTACACTTAATCTAGGACAACCAACTACCATATAACTCAAGATCTAGGAACGACTAAAAGTAGATCAACAAAATGTCAACAATTCTCTCCCGAAAACTTCAAAGATCGATATTAACACCAAAATAAACAAATCGGGTAGTCAAGATGGTTACAAACGAAATATGTAACTTCATTTATAGAGAATATATAAGTATCCTAACTAATAAACAAGGAATAGAGGAACTGAAGAATGTGTCAGAATAGTCTCCAGATATATAAAATAAACAGAAAAGTTTCCTCGGAAAAAAATAAAACAGCTAAAGATATAAAAGATATAAAAAAGATAAAGTAAGTAAAAAAAGAACAAAAAGTAAAAGGGTAAAATGTTAAATAAAAACAAATAAAATGACTCTAGTCAAAGTTTGAAAAAATTATATACGTAAATTTCCAGATTTACAATGAAACGTACTCATGTACGAGTCAGTGAAATCAGTACAGACTGAGAAACACTGGGAAATTTGACATCGGGTGGTACAAGGAGACAGGTACTTGTACCTGTAAGATCCGTTCTTACGACCTGACCCAACGGCACGGAAGAAGGTCTCCAGAAGGGTTAGGTCCCTAACTTGGACACAGAGGACGTAGAGGACGTAACTTTCGTCTAAGAAATGACGACTCGGTGACCCCTTCGGGGTTTACAATGAAATGTATATCGAAATACACGTAGATTCAAAAAAGACCAAAAATTTATTTCAAGATAACCGTAGATTCAAAACTATACGTTTTAAAGGTAATAATAAGTCAAAATTTGTAAAAGATTAAAGGTAATACTAAAGAAATAACTGGTTATCAATGACACTTGATATAAACAACCAAAGGTTTGTTAAAAAACTTTCTAATACACATCAATAGAAGGACTTTTACTAAGGATTTAAATAACACAATACCAGTCTTTCGACTGTGATGATACTTAACGACGAGGAGGTGGTAGAAAAGAGACAATTACCTCAATGTCAATTGGTGGGAATATTATTTAAAACCTGGGTAAGTCTTATAGTGTGAGTGTATATATGAACTAGTTAGTAGTCTGTATTTAGAATTTAGACCTGGGACGTGTAATTGGGTGGATGTGACTGAATCAAGTATAGGAATCATAGAATGTTGTGTAGAAGAAGAAAGTTATAGAACGAAAGAAAGTGGAAGGGTGGTCTCACCCTGGTCAGGGATGGGGTGAGACCAAGTACGATCAAATTGAGTCTGGTGAGGACCCTATATAGGTCTTCTGACAATTAGAGTCTAGTTTCAAAAAAGTCCGGGTTAACTTCGTGGTTTACTACCTGATTCCCAAGTCACCGTAGAACGAGACAGTGAATATTCGAGACAGTGAATATTTGGACAGAACGAGACAGTGAATATTAGGACTGGTTCAAGGAATTTAAGATTCGGACAGAGGAGTAGTCGTTTTTACATCATTACAAATGTAATATCCCGACAATGTTCTTAATTTAGTATTCATTTACATTCAATCCACAAATAGTGTATTATCCACGAGTTATTTAACATCGGTCATTGTGATCAGTAACTTTATTATCATCATGGGTCTGAATGGGATCAAAAGTGGTTAAAGGTAGATCCTCTTCTATCGTCCTAAGTCGATTCCATTAGAGAGAAGTTTTTCAACAGACAAACTGTTATTTCTGTTATTAAGATAGAGATCCCTATGACTCAGTACCATAAATAGATTGAGACGTCGTGATTCGTAAGTTTCATTTCATCTGAATAGAATCCACTTGTAATTAACGGTACAGTGAGTTGAAGGTTTTCATTTGGAGGTTTTCCTTTCCCATTGAATATTTCTTTTATCCTCCATTTATTGACGAACTTGTAGTTTATGAAAAATCTTGTGGTATCAAAATAATTAATTAACGTTTACATAGTTTTTATGGTGTACCGAATTTAAGGAAAATTATGTATCACCACATTATTAATTTCCTGTCTTAGAAACGTTTTAAACAAACGAGAAGACGGTTTTAGATTTCACCCTACGTCATAGACCTAAGAGATTTTGTGTGAGTAGAGTGGGTTATACGAGAAATCTTTCACGATATAGAAACACGGAAAGGGGGAATTTACAAATTTCTTTTTCAATGATTTTGTGTTTTCATTCGTTCCTTTATTCATATAAACTATTTTTAGGAAACTTTAAGGTTATATTTTTTAATTATAAATAATTATAGAGTGTCATACTGATAATTCGTGAAGGATACACCACCTAGAGTACGATTCGTTAAATTTACGTATAAAGTTAATTAAGAGTGTTATAGGAACTCTTTGTTTACAATTACTAATATAGATGAAAATTCTACATCTTTAACTCCAAGATTCTCTAATCCATTTTAACATTTTCGGTGTAGAACTTGGATCCAGTCGTTTTGTAGTCGAGAATTAGTGATCTCGAAAATAATCTACACTAACAAAGTCAGACTACCTCGTTAATAGAACATGGTTGAAGACACCTCTTTCCGGTTTACTATAATCAAAAATAGATGGATACTTCTAAGGGAACCGGTGTCCGACCACAATAACAAATTTGGTACGTCGACCCTTGTGGGCGGAACCACGGAGGGTGTGGAGGGGTTCAGAAGACTAGGGAGGGAAAGGGGATCCGGTTGAGTTACTTACTCTTTAAACGATTTAAATAGTTTAATAAAATTTTTGACTAAGTAAATTGATAAATGTTGTAAATATCGTTATGTTTAACCGACCCTACAAACATCGTCGAAAACCTCTAAAAACACGCCAAATCCAATGGTCGTATTTCTAAAGTGACTTAAATCAAAAAGACGTCGTAAAAACACGGACGGAAAGTAGTACCTATCCATTTCAAGTTACTTAAGATCTAAAAAGTTACGAAACCTATATACTGGAAAATTTGACTCTTAATGAACACATAAAGTTTAATGTTCACAACGAGTATAGAGTTTATGGTTCCTAAAGTCTTGGTTCCATCTTCCTAAACGAGTAGGTTTCATAAAAATTAAGTCGAGTATCATAAAACGTTAATAAAATTAAGTCTGAATAATTTGTCTGAACTATTTTTACTTATAAAACGTACTCAAAACCCGTCACAGTTCTTGACCTTTCACACAGTCTAAAGTGAGGTGAATAGATTTTTGAGTCAGACTGTGTCAAGGTACCCACGGTTGTATTTTCTCCTCTGAGGATCCAATCTTCACTTCACTTTAAATAATGAGTTTCTTTGTCGTCTTCGATCTAATAGACGTGTAACCGCGTCCAAGGGACTCGGGGTCAAGGGTTTTCGCTACCCATCTCCCGATCTACTATAGGGGGGTGTGTGGGTGTGTCTCGACATAATGTTCTCTTCTTAAGACTCGAATCCCTTGGGCTTAGAAAACTTTACCTTTCATTTGTAAGAACAGGAAACGAATCCTCCCTCTGTGACAAGTGATGTGTTTATAGGAACTTTTCTGTTAGGTCTTGTTTCTCAGAACAGAACGAATGTTCTACGAATAGAACGAATGTTCTACACCTCTTTGCACTCTCTCGGAACCTATTGACAGAGGGTTTTTCGTCTACTTTTCACGAGTTAAAGACTTTACACTTAGTGGGTTCTTTTACTCGAAGTTGACTCTGACTATTTAGATACCATTTTAGGGACACCATTTTATCGACGTCGTTTAATTTTCACTTTGGGTTCGATTTGATGTAATTGACTTTAATTCGAAATCTTTTAGAAGTCACCAACCACTTGATAGAGTAAGCTGTATCTAACGATGTTAAAATATGATTATTTGTCTTTATTAAAAAACCACTTAGTTATGATAACGTTAACCGTTAAACAGTACAACCGGTAAGATGTTCAACTTGATTAAAAACCGTTTATCTAGAAATAAACTGAACCACACGAAGGATCAAGGTGTAAGTTCCAGGATAAGGGATAACCAGAGTTAATATTGATCAATATTCGATTCCACGATTGATTCTTATATCAAAAAAAAAAGGAAAGAGTTATTAACGTAAAATTGTCTCTTGAACTCTTTAACCGTTTAAACTGTTTAACTGTTTTACTGAGATCGTTGAGGATCTCATTACTTTAGATACAACAGTTTAAAAGATCGAAAACAGTATATGGTCTCATCCATAAACCTGTGTACGATCGAAGGGGTTTAGAGTGTTTAGTCTTGTGTACACAATCAAAAAAGTAAGACTCACCTCAGAGATTAAGTAACTGAAAAATTAGAGTTAGGTTTCAGAGGTAAAACAATAATGAAGTGAGAAACAGGTCAAAGTGAGGGAGTGAAGTAATAAGATATTTAAGAGAACGTTTCAGAGACTAGAGGAAATGAAGAGAGAGGAAATGAGGTTTACCGGTCTCGATCTTATAGGGTTTGTCAACGGATGAAAGACGACAGGTACGTCGACTCGAACCGACCTCTTAAGGTCGTGATCTGTTTAGTCATACGGATATTTAACTACTTATGGTTGACGTTCATCCGTGAATTATTGTGGGCCATCAGAATGGTTTTGAGCATGTAAAAAAAGGGACTTCGAAGGGTGACAGGTGTCATTACAAAGTGTGAGATGGGTGAGAGGTGTAAAGGATACGAAGGAAGAGGAGGGATTTTCCTGACATAATACTAAAAGTACCGAGGATCTGTGAAAACGGAAGTACTTAGAGAAGGAGGTTTTTTTTGGGATTTTTAATACGAAATGGTGACTCAACCATATCCAATTGACCTTTACCGTTGGGTGAGGTCACAAGAACGGACCTCTTAGGGTCCCTACCCCCTCGGACCTCCCGACGGCAGACACCCCAGAGTGTCTCAGCCTGTACTGACTTCGCTGAATCGTCGTCGTCGTCGTAAGTAATGATATATAAGTAGCAACAGTATAAGTAAACAAAGGAGGACTAAAGTTTTCTTCAATTTTGTAAAAGTTCCCGTGGATTTTATGACACTTGGGATCCACCCGTGACACAAGGACACCCAGTCGAGACGAGGGGACGTAGAGAAATAGACCACCGAAACGAAAATTGAAATAAATCTTTTATCCAGTTTTTAAGAAGTAGAACGGCACATCTCAAACGTTCACTTTGGACCCATCCTGTAGACCTCAACCTTAGTAGAGATATGTCGTCCCCAAGAGTTGGAACCGTGACAACCTTTGGACACGCCATACTAAGAAACAACACTCCCTGACTGACATCCTATAAATTATCGTAGGTGACAGAGACAGAAGATTTATGGTCATCGTGAAGGGGTTAGTATCGTTGGTTTTGCAGAAGTCTGTAACGGTCTTCAGGGGACTCTTCGTTTTATCGGGGATCAACTCTTACTGTTGAGATGTCTATTTTTAACTTTGGTACCGTCACCTACTCAAGAGCAACCCTTTCACAAATGCTATTCTTGTCCTATTATTATCTCCTATCCTCATTCAAGGTTGGATACTCCCTGATCGTTTTCTTTTCCTTGGTATTCTTTTATGACGGAACGAGGATTGGACCTCATCTGGACCTCCTAAGTGAATCTTTAAAAGTTTACAGACGTTGGAGAATTACTTGATCGGTTTGTTCTCTAAACATTTTGGTGGATGGACCTGGAAGAGTCTCTACCCTTTCAGGGGGGNGGACGGTATTCTTACTAAGTGACGTAAGGACAGAGTTCTACTTCTCAACTTTACCTGTTGGAGACTCTTAAACGAATTCGGGGACTCCAAGACACTTTATCAGGAGGAACAACATTTGTCCCGGGCTTAGGGTGTTTTGGTCTTTGAAAGAACTAAAAAAAAAACTGATTTCCAGTTTAGACACTGGAGGCATCCGGTATACCTCAACACCGTCTACGCCGTAAGGAAAGGTTTAGGACAAAGGAGCACCTACAAAGAAGGGTTATTTGGAAAACGGGAGGATTGAAATAAAGTCGTAGACGAAGAGTTTCTTAGGTTTGATTGTGTTCTCATATCAAATAAAGAAGAAAGGTACTACACCTTTTATAGATTTCACATATAATAGGAGTCAAGAGTGTAATCAAAACGACGTATTAGGACCAAAACACTTACTTGTGTACGATTTCTCTTACGTATGTCCGATGTCGGAAACTTGACTTCTGAACCTCGGTTTCATACGAAAGTGTTCCCCCTTCACGTCGGGAAGTAAAGGAATAAAATGATAAGTAGTATAATAAAAAGAGAGTGGACTTATCACAAATTGGAGTGAAGACGAACCAAGAGGAGTACTCTACTGATTTGAGTGACGACTGTAAGTTCCTTCTGACGAACGTCACCGACTTGTCTGGGACATCCAGGGAGTTCCCAGAATTATGGATAACTAAACTCATCCTCATTAAGTAGTCATCACAGTGTTTGCGCTAACAGACACGAGTCATATGAATATACACTGGGATGTGTGACACCTGTCCCACCTGAGTACTTCGAGTAGACACCGGACTCGACTTTTAACCGGTTCCGGTGTCGTCCCGTTACATGAGACGATCCAAAACGTATCAGTTCTCAGAAAGTTGTCCAATGGAAATTTAGGAACTTTATGGACCCTTAGAACACCAACAATTAGAATATCAATATTTATGGTTGTTCATACAATTAGTTTCCCGTATGAGAGACCATTTGACAGACGGAACCCCAAGTAACCACAAACAAATTTGACACGAAGATTACACCATCTTTACCTTAAGATGGGGTATAATACAACAAGAATACCGGGGGTACAAGAGTGAGACATATTAGAGGAGGGGAACTCATCGTCCGTCTTGACCACTGAACGAAGATTGGGTGTCTTATAACGTTTCTATTACTCGATCGAGAGGACACTAATGGAAGGTTAAATATGTTTTCGGAGACTCGTCTGATCGAGAGGTGAGAGAATTACTGGAACTTTTTCTTTCGACGGTACTCAAGATGTCAGTTCCTTTAATGACGAAAGTTGTTGGATTCCCTTGGACCTTCCTATAGGAAGGGGGCAGTTCGGAGACTACTGTTATGACGGACCGACTGTGGAACTGACATCCGGAACACTCTGGGATTCGTCTCTCGGGTCTACTCACCACTGGTTCTAGGACTGAACACCTTCGAAATTCTATTATTTACGGATAACAAAATTTAAAGATTTAGAGACCAGTAAACAAGATGTCGTTGTCTTTTAATTATGTTTGACGAATAAAATTTAAAATTTAACGAAAAAGAGAAAGTATGGAGACGGTCACAAAAAACCTCCAACATTTAGAATAAAAAAACAAACAAGGTCTCATTCGTAAATTGAAAAAAATACCTTCCTTTATTTATTATAAAATTATGAAAAAAGGGAATTTGATCATTGTTTCTGACGTTTTATTAGTTTGGGAAAGATAGTACTTTGAGACACAAAATCAGTTCAGGTCCTCAACTAATTAGTCTTATTTCAATTGGAATAAAGTATAAAGTGAAACTGTAAATCAAACCGGAGATAGAGAATTTACAAAGTAAACGTAAGATACTACGTTTTGTTTTGTTTTTTCTTAGGTTGGGCTGGGGAGTTTTTTAGATTTGTTGTATTTTGTCCGAAACGGACTACCGACTAAAGTCAAGTTCGGTAGTTTGTAAACCCATCATATAAAAGTGACTTAACGGATAATGTAACATAAAGAATTTCCTTCTCCCCTGTTGAACTTACAAAGTTTGTAAATTTCACTGAGATGATCACCAATAATACATTCATCGACTCAAACCATAAAATCACTGTGTCTCTTCTTTTAATTGACCTCTCTTTACAAAAACACGGTCGAAATATCAAATATAGGGAGTCCCTTCCGATCGCATTCAATAAAATGTGTATTTTAGTAAAAGATTTCACTGGAAACCATATAAATGAAACCTATTACATATTATTTGTGTAAAGTCATAAAGAAATGGATTACATTTCGGGAAAACAGTAAACTTTCCTTTTAATAATAGGTTTAAGGTAAACTTTCTCACTCATACTAGAGGGTCGTTCATTGTCTTTCCCTCCATTATCTTCTACATCCAGTTTGCTTTCTACAAACTATACTTAATATCTACAAAATGTCATAGAAGATTCAGATATTCTCGTTTATAGAATGGAGGAATTAGACAGAGAAAAGGAAAGAAAAAAAGTCATCTTTTATCTACCGAATGATGTAAGTGAATCTTTTTCATAGGGTTGTACGGACATTAACACTTTAAGGACCCCTCACTCAATCACATATAGTCAATTGTAACAGAAAAATATCGAGAACTCTGTGTAAGAAGGAATATTTCCCTTCATATATACGACATCTTTTGAAAAAAATTTACTCTCTTTTAACGTCTCGTTTTTTTTATATCACAGTCTCTTACCGAATCTTATTTTTCATAAAATCTTTTTAAGATTCCACCATCTCACCCCCTTCGAATCTTGTCCTCCTTTATGACGACGACGACGACGACGACGACGACGACGACGATTCAACGAAGTCAACACAGGCTGAGACGCGCTGGGGTCTCTGTCGTCGGGTGGTCCGAGGGGGGCAGGGGTCCTAAGAGGTCCGTTCTTGTGACCCCTGGAGATTTTACTTTCTCTAAACCCCTAAAACCTCTCTTAGGTCTTCTCTCTTCTGTAATTTCGATCTCTTTTATCACGTATACCGAAAAGAAAAAATTCAATTTTCTTATTACTAAAGGGGGCAGGGTTCTTCTTTACTTGTTTAACAAAGATTGTACATCCAGGTAGTTGACGCAATAAGGAAAGTATGTCAGATCTTTAAGGAAGTTTCTGGTAAGTTAAATTTCAAGGAAATTATTTGTGTACAGTATTAAACACCGGTCAGTCTAGAAAACTTATGGATTTAAACCCCTAGTTGGGTGGAGTACGTAGACCAAAAGGGATGGATCTTAAGGTTTTCAGTGAGAAGGTCGGAAGGACCTTTGATCCCGTATTTGTGGAGTCGGTTACTTATGTGAGTTTGGTTACTTCACGTGAATTACTCTAAAGTCAAATTTTCTCTGTGTGTACTCCTTCACCTGTCCCAGTTCTGGTGAGAGACTTCTACTACCGTCTCCGTTACCGAAAGTCCTTGTTATTACTGTCGTCAAGTCGTAAGTAACGGGTACTAGTCATCCCTTTAGACACCCCAGACACGGGTCACCGTCGTTACTACCTAGGGAAAGACCTAAGGGTAAGATTTCACTGAAAACTCACAACGGGTATATAGAAGTTCGGACCTAGAGATTAGAGAGTTTCCCAGATTTCTCTGAAGAGTTTCGACAATCTATACAAAAGACGAATTGGTTGATATCACTCAAAATTACCACATTGGTTCTGTAGACTTACTATACCTAGGGAAAAATTTATCCTGTCGAGACTTTAGGAGAAATGTTACGTTCCCCTGAGTAGGTGTCTCTCGAAAAGATTTTACCCACGTTAAAATGAATTAGGTCTCAGTCTTCTTTACCGTGGGATCCCTTCAAGAAACGTTGAGTCGTTATATGATTTTTATACCCTTTAATTTTGTGGGTATTTACTCATGTGATCCGATTCTATTTACCTTACGATTTAAAACAAAATATTAAATAAACTTTTTACCTACCCTGACACACGAGTCAGTACAGACTGAGAAACACTGGGATACCTGACATCGGATGTTCCGAGTATAGGTACCTTAAAAGGTCCGTTCTTGTGACCTCACCCAACGGTAAAGAAGGAGGTCCCCTAGAAGGTCTGGGTCCCTAACTTCGGTCCAGAGAACCCAGAGGACTTAACCGTCCTCCCAAGAAAATGATGATCACGGTGGACCCTTCGGGGTTTATTGGTGTATATTAGGTCACTCTCATTCTTTATTACCTCCATATTTATTTTGATCTTAACATCTTACAACTATTAACGACTTAGACCCACTACCGATAAGACAAATACACAAACACTAAAAGGAATTGTTTTTACATTTCTATTTTTATTAATATTTAATGACTCAATCGTAATCAACCCTTTTTATGGACGAAGGGATAAGTAGAACTCTTATTTATTCGTTGTGATTTATAAGGAATCTTTAAAACTATAGTCACAAAGGTTCGTTATCTTGGTTCACTCTTTTTAAGTATTTTATTCTCTATTTCTGTCTGAATATAAACCACACAGACGAAAAAGTCGGTAAAAATAGGAACTACAGGTTCCTTATCGAGTAAGTCAGTTAGGTGTTTATAAAAATAATCGTAGACGGTGTATGACCGAAAGGAAATTCATAATGTGTTTTAGAGTTGGTTTCGAAAAATAGGTATAGAGGTCAGATATTCGGATTAATGGATCAAAAATTTAAGATTTTGACAGAGGACAAAGATATCATATCTTGGTGTTCAAAAAATATCTACTTTTTCTTGAATCTAACGTAGTATTTCATGATGAAGAGTGAAATAATATTAATTATATTATGAAACGGAGACATCTCAGAAAATATTCAATGTTGTACGGAAGGACTCTGGGTCTCTCCTGTTTCTGAACGGCTCAGATATGACAGACACTCATCGACTTGTTTATGGAGGACTGTCCGTACGACCATGAAAAAAAGGACGATACGATTTTAAAAAGACGAATTTAAAGTAACCAACATCAACTGACCTTTCTGAAATTGGATTTTCTGAAAGTGGATTTTCAGGATGAAATTTAGGACTCGGACAAAGAGAGAGCTGAGGTAACGAGTGACAGGGAGAAGAGGAGGGAATGACCGAGATTGGGTCTCGATGTTTACTGATTCTATCCGAAAAGAGAAACCGTGACTGTAGGAGCATACAACGGTAAGGAGTTGGTAACAAGTCGATCCGAGATTAAATCTCGGAAATTAGAGGAAACTATTGTAGTAGAGAAATAATAAGATTTATTGAACAGTACTGTAGAAGTAGGTAGAGGTCAATAAATGTGCAAAATCCACAGAGTCAGGTCAAGTCGGTGAGTCAGTACAGGTCGAGAAACGCTAGGGTACTTAACGTCGTACGGTCCGGAGGGACGGGTAGTGGTTGAGGGCCTCAAGTGAGTCTGAGTGCAGGTAGCTCAGTCACTACTGTAGGTCGGTAGAGTAGGAGACAGCAGGGGAAGAGGAGGACGGGGGTTAGGGAGCATCGTAGTCTCAGTTGAGAAGCGTACTCCACCGGTTTCATGACCTCAAAGTCGAAATCGTAGTAAGGAAGGTTTCTTGTGGGTCCTGACTAGAGGAAGTCTTACCTGACCAACCTAGAGGAACGTCAGGTTCCCTGAGAGTTCTCAGAAGAGGTTGTGGTGTCAAGTTTTTGTAGTTAAGAAGTCGCGAGTCGAAAGAAAGATCAGGTTTAGAGTGTAGGTATGTACTGGTGACCTTTTTGGTATCGGAACTGATCTGTCTGGAAACAACTGTTTCATTACAGAGACGAAAAATTATACGATAGATCCAACCAGTATTGAAAAGAACCATGAGTTATTACTTGTTTCTTACCCCGGGGTCCTTACTGTTGAGATGACAACATAACTCACTGAACGTTCAAAAGAGGATGAAGAATCGAGTTATCTTATACAGGGGTTCACTGTATCGGGATTCCCGTAAGACAAAGACAGAAGTGAACATACAAGTAGTGTAGTGATCATAGATTCAAGGGAATCTTTTATAACCTCCTAGTCTGGAATAGTTTTCACGAACGTTGTTGGATACATTGACTTAGTGTATGTGGACTTTGATTGTTTTGTACCATTTTCTTGATATCCAGTTAAATTTTTTTTTAAAAAAAAAATTTATCTCTAATACTCCGAAGGAGTATTTGTGAGAGAACACACTCTTTTTTTCTTCCCTCGATCCAGTCACGTTAACGATTCTTAAAGTATAAATTGAGAGAGTTATATTTCACAAACCCATTATAGATAACGACAAATTGTTTGTTGTGGTTTTGTCTCATCGAAATTTTTTACATAATAATAGAGAGTACCGGGACATCCAACTGACTCGAGTAAATCCACTACAACCCAAGAGGGTCCACCAACGTCAGTCAGTAGACTTCCGAGGGGAGTTGACCTACAGGTCGTACCGAAGAAATCAGTGTACGGACCGAATAGTCGACTCTTCGGACTTTATCGATCCCCGAATGGTCCGTAAAAGGAGAGAGATGTGTCCAAGAAGTCCACTGTCGAACTCGAAGGAGTTTGATTTCGTTAGAGTCCCATCAGTCTGAAGAATACACTGTCAACAGAAGAGGATCTCGGCCATAAGATCGTCTGTGTTCACCCTCGATGTTCCGAGAGAAACTGAAGCTTACCTTCCCCGATGTGTTTCTATACTTATGACCTCATAAGTGTAGACGTCAAGTAACGTCCCCCCGACCCACCCCCGAGAAGCCATTGATCGATGATGTACTTCCCTTCACCCTAGACATTGACTTTCAGTCAAAACGACAATCAGGTAGATCAACCGTCCTGAGGTAAAAAATTTTGTTTGTATTAATGGATTTTATGTCGGAAGTAAAAAACCAATTCGTATCGTCTGGGTCTCAAGGAGAATTAATTTGTTTTCTCCTTTTTTTTTTTTTGAAACTTGAATCTACTGAACATAGAAAGATTTGACATAAATTGGAAGGTAAATAACCTCGTACACTATTAGCGAGTCTGAAACAAGACAGCTACCGACCTCCGTCTGAACGGTGGTAGGATCTCGACTGTTCGGTTTTGTTCACTCAGGTAGAACATACTAAGTGGAACCATCCTCGTTAATGATGGGGTGAGACCCTACCATCTGATGGGCGAGGGAACGTGTTGTCTGTCCGAGTGGGTGTCGGACTTCGTATGGAACATAGGAAAGTCTTTACCACGTAACTTGTACACGTCTCTCTGTCCGTTTGTGAAAAGAAAGGTTACTCTCTCTGTAAAACACTTCAGAAACCGTCGTACGACCGACCGTTTCAGTAGACCGACCGTGTGAAGAGGACGTAGCTCAATACCGTGACGGTGGAGATGAGACACCTCTCAAAGTTTTAAAGTTAAACGTGTGGGACATTCTACACTCAGTGAGCCGAACGTTTCCTCCTCCTCCTCCTCCGTCGGTAGACGATCAGTACTCGTCTACTGTTTATGAGACTTGACGCTTAAAGGTAGGAGTAAAGTGTTATAAATTCATTTGTGTAAAACATTGGTAAAAAAAAAAGTCTCAAGGAATCACGAATTTTACCTTAAGAAAAACCATTTGTTATATATTTTCGGTGGAAAAGAGGAGATTTGTTAATATAATGGTTTCACTGTGACTTCCGTTGGTACCGTTTTAAGACAGACAACTTCCTGGTCTCGTGTTTCTTATGTATAGACTTAGCTTACTAATTCAGAGGACAGTAAAGTCTGGGTGACCCGACAAAGGTTCAGACACTCGAGGCAGTTTGTGTCGAGGTACCACTGGAGATGACAGACTGACGCTCTTAGGGCAGTTTCTGTTTCTCAAAGGTCCATCGTAGATAGATGGTAAAGACGTATGACACAATACCCCTCCTTCCTTTAACTTTTTCTTTTTCCACGAGAGGAGAATTTAACATTCTCTGACGAATGTGGGTATTCTATTGGCCCTTGACTATGTTCTAGATTAAAACACAATCGGAGTTCGACACGTTGTACCGAGTTTCACCCTGAAGTAAAGAAGGGGTGGAAATAGACTTCTTTGATTGTTATAGTCCCCTTTTTGATCATTTTTACTTTTATCTTTCACGTCTAAGCCCTCTTTTCACTTACGTTTACACGATCTGGATTTCCAGTTACAGATGTCCTCAAAGTTTAAACCGAGACTCGCTGGTTTTTCGATCTTCTTTTTTTTCATACTACTTACTAGCGGATCTCGAATGATAGTACTACTTCTTTCTGATAGTGCAGAGTTCGTCTTAGTAAAAAGAACCGCAAGTTAAGACTTACTTTAAGGGTACCCCTAAAACACCGTATAGGGTCCACCATGTTCCCGACCATACGAGGAATGTTAAACATGACGACGACGTCCTCGTCTGAATCATCCCAACAAAGAAAATTTAAAACACTCCTTTTCTTTTTCCCACACGGTAACTCTTTTACTTTATGTAGGACGACTGTTCGTCTCTTTCACTCTTTGCCTGGACGACCGTCGGTCCAGAGTTGAGGATATTTGTCTCGACCCTGCTCCAGTGGGGTACTAACATAAACCTTGTTCTATTCTATTTTGGTGTCCCATTAGTGTTTTTCACTGATTTGTAGGAAGAAGAGACTGATTGTGCTCACTGACGACAAGAAACGGTTCACTGTTAAGGTCGGAGCAAATAGGATATACTTTTGATATAAAAGTTCCTAATAAAGATCTCAAGAAAAACAGGATATACTTTTGGCAACTCTACGGTTTTACCATTTAGCAGGGACGACAACTTTTACAAGTTAGGTCTTACTGGGAAAGAAGGGACTAAAGAGAACCTTTAGTGAACCTCATTTGGGTTTAAATAAGTCTCCAGGGACCGGTGGGGAGAAAGGTTCTGTAGGGCGTCAAGGAGACCATGTACAAGAAAAAACGACGTTGCTCGAGTCGTTACTGATCAAACAAGGACCTCCAGAAACCAACCACCCTAAATACTCGTAATTGGTTGATGTGTCACTTTCACTAAGATTATCCCGGATTGGCTTATATTAGATAAAGACAAGAGACAGGAGACATTCCTGACTCATGTTTCATAGATTACCTCCTCTCCTTACCACAAAGGGAATGTGTTGTAGGAGATTTACAAGGAAACGACCAGGACCGAAAGTCATAATCTAGTGAACGTGTATTAACTTGTAGTCTAAGAGAGATCTCCAGTCCCTCTTACTCGACCATAAGGTAAGAACCAACTCTCGTCTAGGAATAAGAAACCCATTAGGGACTACTTAGGGACTGGTTACTTCATAAAAGGGTAAAATCGTCTATGACAGAAAAAAAAAAANACGTCTATGACAAAAAAAAAAAAAAAAAAAAAAAAAAACGGGTCCTCAGGAGAATAAGGAAGATGAAAAGGATACTTAAGGAGAGGGTCGGAGTGACGGGAAACCAAAGATTGACGGAAATGGTTTGGACTTCGGTGGGAAGTCTGTGTCTCTTGTCCTTTACGGATCCTCAAATGAAACGACGGTAGGAGATTGGGTTCCGGGAACTGTTTTCTGACCGACCTTGTCCTTTCGGGTTGAGGGAAGTCCAACGTAGTTGAGAAACCATATTAAATGAAAGGTCTCGAGGGACGTCGACTCGGTTCTGACCCGAGACGGAACGAATCAAAAGAGGGTAGGAAGAGAACGTAGGGGTGACGGAATGACCAGAGCGACCCGAATCAAGAATTATTTAGTGTTCGAGTCATAGGAGTAGAGTCCGAGACGAAGACACTCTGAGTAGACTGTGAGTAGATCGAGAGTGATCTAGAAATGTTTTATCTTTAGTATAATATTAAGAAGTCTACTTCTTTCTTTCCTAACTCTGATCGGGTTCCAATTTGTCGTCCAATTTTGATCCGATCTGGATTTTAAGAGTAGAGACGTTAGACGGTTCAATCAAGAAAGACAATGATAAAGAGTAACGAAGAAGAAACCTCGGGACATAGACCGAAATATAGGACAAACACCTGTGTCCAAGATAACAGGACACAGGGTACGTACCCGAAGGGTACGTTGTCTTGGACGGACGATTACGTCCTCTAAATTCTCTACGTCCAAACTAAGGACCCAACCCTCCTAGGGGACCTCCTCCCGTACCGTTGGGTGAGGTCATAAGAACGGACCTCTTAGGGTACCTGTCTCCTTGGACCACCCGATGTCAGGTGCCCCAGCGTCTCAGTCTGTACTGACTTCATTAAATCGTACGTGTATGTACACGGCCCCAGGTCGGGGCCACCTAGGTCCCACTAAGTTTCCACCCCTGTCTCAGCCACAGGAACCTTTATTGAATAAATTAATGTCTATCTCTCCCTAATCTTTTAATCGTCTTTTTTTCTCCGACTTATTGAACCAAATGTACCTTATGGTTAGTGGTGGATGCATCCGGCGTCCGAAGAAGGGCAAGAGGGTTTCCTCTCCTCCGTGACTTCGGGGGGGCCAGGTTAGAATCTTCGGGTCCTTTTTAATCGTCCGAACCACCCATGGGTACGTGGTCTACCCTTAAGCCGGTCTTTTATCATCCTCTCTTTTTCTCCGACTTATTGAGCCAAATGCACCTTATGGTTATTTTAAGGTTCTGTTCCTTAAACGTGGTAGATACAACCCGGTGGCCGCGGTGAACTTATAGCCTTCCACGGGGAGGAACCCGAGGAAGAGCGCACCCGAACTTTCGGCTCTGTTCATTCATCTGTACCACTCGTGGGTACGAGGTCTACCCTTAAGTCGGTCTTTTTGTCCCTCGTTCTTTCTTGCTGTACCCCCTTAGTCAGAAAGATCTTTGACTAGGTTAAAGAAATAAAAACCCAAACGAATATATGGAAAACAATGTGTATCCCTACTTATGTCTCAGTCAGTGCGCCCCCAGTCGTCAGGACTGGAAATAGTTTTAGTCCACGAAATGTAATTTTTTTTTCTGGAATCCCTAAAATGTAGTAGAAGACCGGTACTCTGGACGACTGTAAAATGCTGAGAAAGAAAGACTATTGGTTTTTTGAATAAAAGAGGTTCCCACGAAAAAGAATTTTGTCCGTGGTGGGAGGTTTATTTCAACGTAAGGATATCCCACTCCCACATCACTCAATGTTAGTTCTTTCCTTAAATAAATTGGGTTCCAATTGTACCAATTAGAATTTCCAATTATGAATAAAGAGGATATACGAATTTCTAATTATGAATAAAGAGGATATACGATCAATATAAGTAATATTCCTGTCCCTTACACCTCTAAATCGTGGTTTGTAGTCGGGTTGTTTACTTTTAGGAAAGTAGTTACAAGGGGAATTCTAGATAAATCAGAATTCTATCACTATTTCAATGTAAAAATGTATCGTTCCTGTGTCACTAAATATTGTTTCATGTCACTAGATATTGTTTTCTCTTTTAATTAATTGAGTTTTCCAGATCATAACGATTGTAGTTTTTGATGACGTAAAGGAAAAGATATAAGGTTTATGTAACTAATTATATAAGGGTACACGGATTCCTATACCTCCGGACCGTCGTTAGTAACTGAGTTGTTACTCTTTTCGGGATACGATCAATTCTGAAAGTTTTACGAGGTTTGAGAGACACGACAAATACCAATTCTCCATCATTTGTTTGTACACGCATCACCGTCCTCATACCTATTAGGACAGTGTGTTCGATCAAACGGTCGTCTCTCCAAACTGGACACTTTGGGAACAGGGTGGGTCCCGTCCCTTAATCGTCGTTAATAACCGTGTTGTTTACTTTTCGGGAAGTGGTTACATTAAGGATTGGTTGGGTGATATGATTATTAAAGATTGAAGGGGTTTATTAAACGGAAATCATTCAAATTTTGTAGAGCACGGAGAGTCCAACCCTCCGATATTTGTTAGTGTACACCGACCTGCTTGGATATGTCTACCCGATCTATTAGAAGTCTCCTCAAGTATTCAATTTCGTGAGAACAGTGCGGGTCCTTAAAAATAACTGAACCTCGACGTGCAAATGAGGAAGAGGCTCTCTTGGCCACCCCTTATCGGGGGGTATTTCAGTCTCCACATCCACTTTCGTACTTTGTCATTTCATCTATCTGAGACCAAAACCCCCATCTACGAGTCCTTGTCCCCCAAAGGACTCCGAACTAGTACGGAAACGCATACGGTTCGGAGGAAGGAGTACTGGAAACGGTACCCGCCTCAAGGAGTACGACCGAGGACCGTATGTACCCATCTCCTTTCTAAAACAACGTACCACGTCTTTCGTTTCTGGGTTTACAGAAGACTGTTCCCAGACTACATATTAACTTACAAAGAATACAGAAGACCCCGTCAAAAGGACAGGTGACATGCATACATCTATAAAGAGAAGGGACTGAAGACCTGTCTAGTGAAGGACGACAAATACCAACTATAAGGAGGGAGGGGGTATACACGGTGGAGAGGGTCAGAATTGTTTTGTTTATAATTCAATGCCAAGGTCCTCTTACGTACTAAAAGTAGCTAAGGTAGTTTGTCTTTCCAGTGATGACTCAGGACCCACATGGAAAGGTGGACAGTGGGTCTTTTTACTGTCAGTAGTATAGTACCTCTATAGAAAAGTTTAGTTGCAAACGTATACGTTTCTTATGAGGAACGATGAGGTTCCCCGAAGGGTCCACCGTGATCACCACTTCGTGGACGGACGGTCACGTCCTCTGTATTGTCTGAGTTCTGTGTCAAAGTCAGGGACCTAGCTCTTCTAGGGAACCTCCTCTTGTACCGTTGGGTGAGGTTATAAGAACAGACCTCTTAGGGTACCTGTCCTCTCGGACCACCCGATGTCAGGTGTCCCAGTGTTTCTCAGTGTACTGACTTCACTGAATCGTCCGTACCTACGTGTGTGACGACTCCACCGAGAAGTAGGACCTGAAGGAGTGTCTTCACGACTTCCCTTCCTCACTATCGACCGTAGATGTAGGGTGTAAGGTAACGGCGTAGTGGGTCCTCCCGGTCAACGACTTCCTTCCACCCTCCGTCATTTTAAGTGTCTTTGAATCCCAATCTTCTTTGAAATTTCGTGTTGATACAGAATAGTCTACAGGGAGTCGCCGTTTGTTCAGTATCCGAACACACCGATATTAGTTTGCAAAAAGTAACGGTCCTTCGAAGTGGTCCTTTAAAAGGAGGGACACACGATTCTTCAGGGGAAACGATTGTCGACCCAGTTCAGACTACTTCGTCCTTCCATTCTCTTGTGACACACACAAGGACACACACACACACACACACACACACAAGTGTGTATGGTCCTACCCTACCCAACCTTTTGTATTTACTCTCACACTACGTAAAGACGGAAGGACTCGGAATTAGACTTGGTTGTGTAAAGTGACGGAGAAGTCCTAAAAGTCGTTTTCTCGAATACAGAAATATATTCTTAAGTCCCAACCAGAATGCCCTCCTCCCCGTTTTCTTACTCGTAAGACCTATCACCTTAAAATCTCGGTAGTACTAGACGTGACCTCTTCCTTTACCGTTGGGTCAGGTCATAAGAACGGACCCTTTAGGGTACCTGTCTCCTCGTACCGTTCGATATCAGGTACCCCAGTGTCTCAGCTGTGCTGAAACACTGATTTGTTTGTTCAAGTCTAGTCAACAAGTCAGTACTGGTTGAGAAACGTTGGGACACCTGACATCGTGTGGTCCGGGGGGTGAAAGTAGTGATTGAGGGCCTCAGGTGAGTTTGAGTACAGACAACTCAGTCACTACGGTAGGTTGGTAGAGTAGGAGATAACAGGGGAAGAGGAGGACGGAAGTTAGAAAGGGTCGTAGTCCCAGAAAAGTTTACTTAGTCGAGAACCGTAGTCTACCGGTTTCATAACCTCAAAGTCGAAGTTGTAGTCAGGAAGGTTACTTGTAATTTCTGACTAGAGGAAATCCTACCTGACCAACCTAGAACAACGACCGGTTCCCTGAGAGTTCTCAGAAGAGGTTGTGGTGTCAAGTTTTCGTAGTTAAGAAGTCACGAGTCGGAAGAAATATCAGGTTGAGAGTTTAGGTATGTACTGGTGATCTTTTTGGTATCGGAATCATCTACCTGGAAACAGCCGTTTCATTACAGACGAAAAATTATACGACAGATCCAACCAGTATTGAAAGGAGGATTCTTCATTCGTAGAAAAACAAAGTACCAACGTCAGTGGTAGACGTCACTAAGACCTCGGGTATTTTTATCAGACGGTGAGAAAGGTGGTAAAGAGGTAGATAAACGGTACTTCACTACCCTGGTCTACGGTACTAGAATAAACAACAGACTTACAACTCGAAATTCGGTTGAAAAAGAGAGAGGGGAAAATGAAAGTAGTTCTCCGAAAAATCAAGGAGAAGTGAAAGACGGTATTCCCATCACAGTAGACGTATAGACTCCAATAACTATAAAGAGGGCCGTGAGAACTAAAGTCGAACACGAAGGAGGTCGGGTCTCAAAGAGTACTACATGAGACGTATCTTCAATTTATTCGTCCCACTGTTATATGTTGAAACTGTATGAGGAAAAGGATAAACTTTGGTCAAACATCAAGGTACAGGTCAAAATTGAGAACGAAGGACTGGACGTATATCCGAAGAGTTCTCCGTTCAGTTCACCAGACCATAAGGGTAGAAAAAGTCTTAAAAGGTGTCAAATAACACTAGGTGTGTCAGTTTCCGGAACCGCGTCAGTTATTTCGTCTTTCTCTACAAAAAGACCTTGAGGGAACGAAAAAGCTACTAGGTCGTCTACAACCGTTAAACTAGAGACCAAGGAGACGGAAAAGATTTTGGTCGAACTGGTAGACTTTCAGGTGTCAAGTGCATAACAACTTAGGACCGAACCTCTTAAAACTCGTAATCAAATGATCACACACTCTACTCACGTTAACACACCATGAAACTCGTAAGAAACTGTAAGGGAAAGAATCCCTAACCTTACTTTTGACTGGAAAAGGTCAGGACACCGGTGACGACTCAAAAGGTTTAAACGACCGTATAACTCACGTCGTGAAAGTGTCGTAGCAGAAAGTCCTAAACTTTCTCGAGTTGACCTTATGGTAGTGAAGGTGATCGAAACAAACATCACTACGAAAGATTCCGGGTGAACTAAAGTGTAAGGTCCTACAGACCGAGATCCACTCACTAGCGTGGTAGCACTAATAGACCCAGTACTTCTACAAAAAAACATGTCAAGAAGACACATAAGAACGGTGGAGAAGAATTATAGAAGACGAAGACAATCCAGGTATGGTAAAGACAAGAAATAACTCGGGTAGAAACGTACTTTACAAGGGAACCATAGAGATTAAAAGAACTTCTCTAGAGATCAGAAAGGGTAAGATAAAAAAAGGAGATAAAGAAACGTGACTAGTGACTCCTTCCGAAAGAATTGAGAGGAACGACAAGATTGTTTGTTTGTTTTACCAGACGTATGGTCACGGACTTTAGAGTAGTATTCGAAGTTATAAAGTCCAATCCCAAAACGAAGATTCTTCAAGACTAATTATACTTCCTCCGTTGTATGTTTGGGTTTTAGCAACAGTGGAGTCTCGGGATGCTCTTAAACAAATGGTTCACTCGTTTGTGTTTCGGTCTAGATTTCTTTGTTATTAATGAAATCCGATTCCCATCTTCCTCTAAACATAAACCCCATTCCAGGACCAGTCTTTCACCTCTTTTCCCTGTCGTACTCTCCAATTCTCGATCTGTCTCCCGTCTCCCGTTAATTTAATCTGAACAATATACCACCTTAGGAATACTACGGAGGAGAGGTCTGTCGTTGACATATCGACACCACACGTACACACAAGTCATCGAGTCAGTACAGACTGATAAACTCTGGGGGACCTGACATCGGGTGGTCCGAGGAGACAGGTACCTTAAAAAGTCCTTATGACTTCACCCAACGGTAAAGGAGGAGGTCCGCTAGAAGGTCTGGGTCCCTGACTTGGACGGACAGACTCAGAGGACGTAACCCTCTGTCTAAGAGATGGTGATACGGTGGACCCTTCGGGTATATGTTCACTTTTCAAATTCCTTCATCTCCTCATTTGTCCTCTCCTTCTTCGTCAGACGTCTTCGAATGAACAAGTATCTGGATTCTTCGTACACCTCCTTAAGGAACCACCAGGTCACCCATTCTTAGACGGACGATTACGTCCTCTGTGTCCAAACTAGGGACAAGGTCCTTCTGGGGTGTACGGCACCTCGTTGATTCGGTGTTGATGACTTGGGAAGACAACGTTGGTGACTTCGGGTGTGAGATCTCGGGCACGAGACGTCGTTCTCTTCGGAGACGTCACTCTTCGGGCACATGGGGTGGTTTCTCATCAGGGACGAGCGACGTTGATCTCTTTCGTGGACACGTCGTTGTTTCTGGGTCGTATCTGTTTTTATTCTTGTTTATGTATTTTTTTTTTCTTAGTACACCTCTTTTACTCAGAAGTGATTACATCTATCGTTCCCTAAATTCTTAAACCCAATCCACTGTGTCCTAGTCCCTCGGATTCCGTCTCCCTCACACACAAACACACGCACACGAAAACACGTTCACGTCTGTACCAAGTTTCTTCTGATGTTTCAACAATTTTTTTTTTTTGTTGGGTAGTCCTGACCAACTTAGATACATATAAACTGGATCAGGAAGAGAGACCGGAGTAAAAGGTATGAGAATTGTACCTCTAATATGGACAGAGTAGTTGGAGGTTAATTTACCTTATTGAGTGTACCTTCGAACTTTGTATGATTGAAAAAGTATTTATTTAAGTTACGTCGTCATGGTCCTTGAGGGACTTTAATTCGTTGGTTAACCGTTTTACTTTTCTTCGAGGTTTCCTAATTTTCGTTAAATTAAGTTACCGTTGTCCATCGTTACACTTGTTGTTATAAATGACTTGTGAATGTAACACGGGCCGTAAAACAATTCACGACATGTCTGTAGTGGGATAAATGATCAGTGTTGTTTGGTTACTCGATTTCTGATAATATTAGGGGTGTAATTTATAATTCTTAACCTTCGTATCTCTCTAATTCCTTACACCGGTTATGGAGTGTCTATTGTTCATCGTCTTAGTCCTAAACTTGACTGTGAAAGTCTCGTCCTTGACAAAGAAATGTCTAAACGTTCATAATATCCATATTTGGTGATCGATTATTGTTGTTATTTTTGTTAACAATAAGAATGTACCATAATATATCACGATCCGTAAAGCAAGTAAAGGAATCATTGTACAATCGTTTGTCGAATCATACCGTTCCGGGTGTTTAGATCCCACATACACCCTCACACATAGAATGAATGACTTGAATGATTCCCACACTGGAACCCGTTTGATTCATTGGACACAAAGTTAAAGGGTTAGACATTTTATTATTCTATTAGAACCATGGATAAAGGATACCAGTATTACATAATTATAAACGTTTCGGGAGTTCTATCCCGGACCTTACATCAGTTACGATACGCACAAACAATTTATTTCTTTACGAGTTTTGTATTAACTCTCACTGTACATACCAGTCGAGTATAGATATGCAGTGAAAGATGCAAGAGATTCTTCCTCACCTGTACCTTCGACTAATGTCCGTCGGGACATCCAGTACCCAACCGATCTTTTAGTCGAAGTGGCACGAGTGGAAAGGAGAGGGGTGTCTGACCCGTCACCGGAGAAGAGCAAACAAGGAAAGTCCCGGTACATGGTCTCTGGCGACGGGACGAGAGAGGACAAGAGGTTTGACATGTTTTAGTCGGTGACAGTCGGGTTGAAAACAGAGTCCCCGACTGACAGGGGACAAGACTTAACCCTCGACATTGTTCGGGGTAAATAGTCAGGGGAACCCTTATTTGGGTCCCGTCTGTCCTGTCCGTCGTCTCACCCACACAACTTTTACTGACACCATCACACAAGTTAGTCAATCCCGAGTCCTTGCCCACTTTCTTTTACTTTGGTGTTTCCTACGATGGTGGTCTGTCCCCGTTGACTCGTTAATCGTCCCTCTGTTCTTTTGTCCCTTCTGTTCCTCCCCAGTCTCCTTTTGGTGAGGGTTTACAAAGGGTCCGGGGAGGGTGTGTACGTATACGTAACGAGGAAGTATGGCACCAGAGACAATTCAGTGGACCCTGTCTACTTTGTGGGTCCAAGGAACCTCTTAGTAGTCAACTCCGGTACAGATACAGTCTTGAACGGTTCTTATAAGGATGTTTCACGTCGAGAGTTTTCGGAGAAGGTCATATTCAAGGGGTTGTATGGGTGAACCTGGTATTCCTTTCGACTTACAACTTGTTAATTACGAAAACTTAACACCACGACCTCTTCTGAAAACTCTCAGTGAACCTGTCGTTCCTCTAGTTCGGTCAGTTAGGACTTCCTTTAGGTGGGACTTATAAGTGACCTTCCTGACTACGACTTAGACTTCGGGGTTATAAAACCGGTGGACTACACTTCTCGGTTGAGTGACCTTTTCTGGGACTACGACCCTTTCTAACTTTCGTTCTCCTCTTCCCCTACTGTCTCCTACTCTACTAACCTACCGTAGTAACTGAGTTGCCTGTACTCAAACTCGTTTGAGGTCCTTTACCACTTACTGTCCCTTTGGACCACACGACGTCAGGTACCCCAGTGTTTCTCAGTCTGTGTTGAATCGTTGACTTGTTGTTGTTGTTGTTGTATGGGTGACACCTCCATTACCTTCCCTTTCATTTCTGAGTCTGTTTTATCAGAAATGTTCTTTTAAAATCGGGGGCGAGTATGTGTGTGGGACAGTAGTGGTTTTGAGGTGACTTTCGTATCTACCCTCGGGAAGTTTTCTACGAAGAGGTCCGTCAAAGGACCACCAGGTCACCAATCCTGAGCCGTCACTACGGTCCCGACCCAAGCTAGTTAGGGACCGGTCCCTTGATTATACGAGGTTCGACACGTTGGTCTTTTTTTTTTACGAAAAATGAGAATACACACAAAACAATAAATTTCGTAGGTGGTAAAAAATAGGGTTTCCTCTCAACAACAAGTCAACGATTCAGTACAGACTGAGAAACTCTGGGGTACCTGACGTCGTACGGTCCGAAGGGACAGAAGTGGTAGGGAGCCTCAAACGAGTTTGAGTACAGGTAACTCAGCCACTACGATACGTTGGTAGAGTAGGAGATAACAGAGGAAGAGAACGTAAGTTATAAAGGGTCGTAGTCTCAGAAAAGGTTACTCAGTCCAGAAACGTAGTCTACCCGTTTTATGACCTCGAAGTCGAAGTCGTTGGCAGGAAGGTTACTTATGAGTCCCAACTAAAGGAAATCCTAATTGACTAAACTAGAGGAACGACAGGTTCCCTGAGAGTTCTCAGAAGAGGTCGTGGTCAAACTTTCGTAGTTAAGAAACCGCGAGTCGGAAGAAATACCAGGTTGAGAGTGTAAGTATGTGCTGATGACCTTTTTGGCATCGAAGTTGATATACCTGAAACCAACCGTTTCACCACAGAGACGAAAAATTATGTGACAGATCCACACAGCGTAGAAAGAAAGGTTCCTTGTCCGTAGAAAATTAAAACATCTTTAACTGTTGATTGGATCGGGTCACAAGTAATTTGTAAATACCTTGCTACCCTTAAGGGACAATCAGGTCACCAATCCTGAACCGTCACTACGGCCCCGTCTCAAGTCAGGGCCTAGCACCTTGACTTTAGGGTGAACCAGTTTCCTTGTCTTTATTTTGTACGAAGAGGTCGACGAGTAGTAGTGACGACGGGGAAGTCTACTCGAGACGACGACGATTCAGCGAAGTCACTACAGGCTGAGACACGCTGGGGTATCTGTCGGTGGTCCGAGGGGGCAGGGACCCTAAGAGGTCCGTTCTTGTGACCTCACCCAACGGTAAAGGAAGAGGTCACGTACTTTCACTTTTCACTTTCACTTCAGCGAGGCAGTGCAGACTGAGAATCGCTGGGGTACCTGGTTTCGGATGGTCTGAGGAGGTAGGTACCCTAAAAGGTCCGTTCCCATGACCTCGCCCAACGGTAACGGAAGAGGAGTCTACTCGAGATCACTTACCTTGAAGGTAGAGGGGAGAGTCTTGAGGGAGGAACTCGAAATATGGGGTGTCAAGTTCCCCTTTGAAGAACGACGGGTCCCTGACGGAAGGTGCAACCTTGACGAAAGTGACTTGACAACACCAAGATACAGTCTTGAAAGATAATCTGGGTCAGAGTCCCTCCACGAGACTAGGTAAGATGAAAAAGGGTAGGATAGAGTTGGTTAGGGAAGAACGAAGTATTCTATTACCGATTAATGATTTACTTTGTTAAGTCCCTTTTAGACTATACTGGACAACCCAAAGGGAAGGTCTACGGGACGTACCTTTTGACTCCGGAGACCTCTACGGTAGGCAAACAGAGTTCCCTATCGAGTTTCCTACTGACCTTGCCTAAAGACGTTAGGGACAGGATAACGACCACAGGTTCAAAGACAGAGATAAGTGTACGTCTGGAGACAAACAAAAGGGTTTTGTCCCTAATCCAAGTCGAAACCATCGAAAAGACTAAACAAGAGGAGACCAAAGAGGATTCCGGCCCGAATGTCTCCCATAGAAGGAATAACTATGATCTCACTTATCGTAATTAACCGAACAAACAACAAACGGAAAGTTTATTTCTATCGGTAATGTAAGGTATGACAGTCTCTTACTTGACCCATGCGAAAAATAAGGTCGATAATATAGACTACCATTATCTTAGGTTACCAAGAAAGGTAGGATGAGTTGAAACTTAGAACAGAACTTGTGATGGACGCACTGAAGTGAAGATATTTGATGTAAAAGGAGTAGGTAATTTACCCTTAAACTTTATAGACATACTAACCTACTCACTCCTAATTTATCGAATGGACGATGTGTCAAGTCAAGTCAAGTCAACGAGTCAGCACAGGTTGAGAAACACTGGGGTACTTGGCGTCGTGAGGTCCGGAGGGACAGGTAGTAGTTGAGGGCCTCAAGTGGATTTGAGTATAGGTAACTCAGCCACTACGGTAGGTTGGTAGAGTAGGAGACAGCAGGGGAAGAGGAGGACGGGAGTTAGAAAGGGTCGTAGTCCCAGAAAAGTTCACTCAGTTGAAAAGAGTAATCCACCGGTTTCATAACCTCAACGTCGAAGTTGTAATCAGGAAGGTTACTTGTGGGTCCTGACTAGAGGAAATCGTACCTGACGATATGTCATCAACTAATTATTTATTCAAAGTATAGGAGTTGGAAAGTACAGTACGAACAACTATAAGATATTACGAAATATGTATTCCTTAGTTCTTTACTAATACTTTGAGTGGTTTCAGTACGGTACACTCGTCACGTTGTGGGACGAGGATTGTCTCTTACACAGATGTAACTGAGTTCTTGTACTGATGACAAGGGGTTACTCCGGTAACAGGTCTCGGTCTCTGACCTTGGTCTCATAAAGAGACGAGACTAAAGGTTCTTTTCACTTGTTGTAGTCCTGATTAATCGACCTCGGTTTCTTTTCCAGAAACCCTAGGTGGACGTATTCTCAGTAGAACTTTTCTTTATGGACAAAGACATTATAGAAGACGAAATATTTACGGAAAAGTTTATGAATAGTAAACTGACTCCTTTTGGAAAGTCGAAAGCTATAAAAAAGAAGTCCGAAGACTGGAGAGTGGATGAAACTTACTAAGTGAGTCCGATAAGTAACGGATCCTTACAACCGAAACCGTTTCTTGGCGTTCAGAGAATTTTATTTGTGTTGACCCGAAAGTAGAGTGTCGTTAGTGACGACCGACGTATAAAGTGTGTGACATGTCGTCCTATACAATTTAATTTTAGTATTAGAGGGTTCACTTTAGGTCCGGGACCAATTCGGTGCGCTCTTAATGAGTACGTAAATGAAGGTCACTTCACATACTCATTCTCGAAGTCGGTAATTCAGAGGGTCCATTACCAGAGTAGGGGAGTCTTAATGGGATTGGGTATCATCTAATTTGAGTAAGTCTTCTGACAGTAAACCTTTCTTTCTTCAGTCACGTTTAGAAAAAATTTATACATCCAGGATTTTTCCACTCAAACTTAATGGAACAGTCGTGTAGAATGGAAAGTTCGTGTAGAGTTTAAAATTGAATTTAGAACGATTCAATTATATGGGTTAGGTATACCTAATTGTTATATAAGTCGTAATACAAGGTACAAAACTCATCAAGTTTCTTCACATACTGTGAATCGGAAGCCCTCGAATTTTAGAAGACCTTATAGTTTGTACGTTTTTTATCATCATCTCCGGTCCCCGTCTCCCAGTATTTCACCTCCTTCGTTTCCGGAAAGAGTCTCACTCCAGACCCCGGAATGAAGGAGGTCTCCATACTAACGTCCCATTTGGGAATTGAATATATCACAAAGTCTAAGGAATGGATATTTTACTTCCTATAATATACTTGGAGTAACTAGAGTGTCTCATCAACGTTACTAATTTCTTCTATTTTGACTTCGTATGTTAAGGTGAATACTGAACACTATTTTGTTCATCTTGTTGAATTCTTTATTCAGACTTTTCAAATAAACAGAAGGTCCCAACGGAAATTTACCATCATTTGTTTATTCGGTAGTCCGATATTTGAAGAACTCTTGGTTTTAGTAAGGGAAAAATAAAATTTACATCAAATATGAAACGAATCACAGTCCATGTATCATTCATGAATTATATAAAGACAACTTACTTACTTAAGAGTTCATGTCAATCTAATTTAAATAAATTTAATTTAAATTGTTCTTATTGTTCTCTAGGATGGAAAGTCCAGAGGATTTCAAAGAAGAATAAATATAATGAATCTCTTAATTTTTCTCCATTTTAAGACTACGGAGATGGAAACAGGACGGTCGAAAGAACTTTATAATGATTGTCTTATAAGGACCCATGGTAAATTTAGCCGAAAAGACTCAGATAGGTCTTGTATCAATGTCTTTTCTCAAAAGAAATTGGGTTTTTTAGAGGTCACCCGCATCTAAATACTTTCCGGGAAACACGAAGCCAAATCGTGTAACCCATTTTGTTCTGACTTTTACGTAGTCTGAAGTTCGACGACTTCCATACGTAGGGTGTCATATGTCGGATCTACTCTTTCATCAGAGTCAGATGTTTCTACAAGTGGGGGGTCGAGTACCCGGGTCGAGTACCCGGGTACACATCCGTGAGACATCTCTCTGTCCGTAAACGGGTAGTACGTACTCTAAGTGACAGAACGAATTCTTTTGTTGTAGTTTAATAAATATCCCAATTTTGACGATAAAGAAGGGGATTTACCTTACACGAAAATGAAGGAGACCCGATAATTTTTCCCTTTGTCTATATGTGATAAATCCTTTAATGTCTGAAATTTCTTTGTCCTTTGTATTTTATGGAATCTTGACTTACTAAAAGGGTTTGCCTTCGTAATGGAAGTAGTTTACTTTGTGTTTCGATGTTCTGGAAAGGGGTGACTGACCGTTCGAGTTTACATCCAAGGGGACCCCATTGTAGTGTAATACTAGTAGAACGGTCTACTCTCTCAAGTGTCGTGTTTAGCTGTAACCACTCCGTGTGAGATCATCCTTGTCTCCAAGTCTCTGTGTCCAAATAGAGGGGGTGAAGGGATGAATAAACATAGAACGTGGACAGAGATATGTATGACTCAACTATAACGAGAACGAATAACCTAAAACCCTGAATGCAGGGACACACACACAAAGACACAAAGAGTTAAACGTTATTCCGATACTCTAGTCTCCGAAACAATAGGAAGGAGATTTAAAGGTGTTATGATAAGATGTGGATTATGATAAGTGTTTTCCTGATGTTCTATCTGGATCTCCTTAGTAGTATAGTTAGTCTTAGGGTTGTCCTTTAGCTTAGGATGAGTGTTCTGAGTTTACTTCTATGAAATTACTTTACTGGTGGCATGACCCGATACTCTTGTTTATTGTCCACAACTCCATGGGTCTCTAATCGTGTCGTCCTTAGGGAATGGTAGATATACCGACTCCTCTTATGCCCTTTCTTCATCTTGGAACTCCCTCAACCGTGTACCTCCTCCCTCCCCGGTAACTCACCCTCGACACCAGTACTTTCCTGAGTCGGTGTCAGCCTCTTCCTTCCCACGCCCTCCTTATGGAGACACACAAGAGGAAGACACAGGAGGATAGAGTACGGACACGGAAGGTAACTGAGTTGGGTTGACCTCGAATCCCTATTTTCTCAGGTCACTAAATCGGGTACCCCTCAGAGAAGAGTCTAGTGTTTCGTCCCGTCTCTTCACATCTTTTATCTTACCACCGTCCCTTTTCCCCCGACAATTGTTTCTTATTGAGAGTGTGGTCATTTCTGAAGTCACAAAAGACCCGAGTCGGTGTGGGTGTTGTCACAAGACTTACATCATCTCATATTCTAGATAAGATCCCGTCAGTAGTTTGTATTCGTTCTCTTGTACCTTATGACTATAGACATACAAAAACCAACAACGAAAATTAGAGGAAACGGTCAGAAACGAAAGGACTTAGAAGGAATAGATCTTGACAAGAAGTTATAAACAGGACTGAGGACGGATGGAGGGGGTGACTCTCACTTGAGCATTATACCTGTCCAACCGGTTGGGAGACCTGGTGTCAAAACAGAGATTTACACTTCGTACTTGGTCTAAGAGGGTCCAAAGAAGGTTTACATTTTATTTCGTTTTTTATTTCTAGATGATCAGGAATGAACGATTCGAATAATTTCCTTCCTTTTCCTCTATTACCTCTCCCTCTGTACTTTTATTTACTACAACTTTCCCTTCCTTCTGATGTGTTCCTATCGACTTCATTAACGAACCTTTAACACCTAAAAATTCCTCGAAAATTTAGAGAAGTCCCACACCCCTCCTTCGTCACGAGTAATTCGTTTACGTTCGGTAATTTAAAGTTGAGATGAAAGGGGTCCTTAGGTCTTAAAGAGAATTTCGTCAATTTTGGAAGTTTTAACGTACTTTAGTCAATACCAAATGACTTCTAATAAATATAGTCGGTAACCGACTTCTTCATTCCGTGGGTAACGTAAAGACTCTAAGACCTATAGACAAATAAAATGTTGATTATTTTGTTTTCCCTTGCCCAGGTCGTTAAGGAGAGATCGTCAGATTTGATCTCATTAACCCCTTTCTCTCTAAATTCATATTAATAGAATTTAAGGAAATTTAGTGAGGTGATAAACGTCTTATCGAACTTCTGTATAGGTTCGAACAAACATATGACGATGATCTTATAATGACAAGACAGGATACTTAGGGACTTAAGGAAGTTGTAGGGTAACGGTCCCTTTGAGATACCCGTAAATATTCCTCAGTAGAATATATTAATGGTATGAATAGGAGGGAGTCATCGTAATCTAATCCAATCTTCTGTGAATGATTCTCGCAGGTTTCATAGACTATGAAGGAGTCATTGTATACTGTTAATTTATTAACAGTCGGACGACTGTAGAGGGTAGTGTGACACCCGAGGGACGCCCGTCCTGAAATAGACGTAACTAGTGGTAACACGTATTACAGACGATGTATCGAACTATTCACAAGTTTTATAAAACACTGATTCACCCTATTTACTGAGAAAACAGTAGAGAGGGTCTCGCATTCAGGAGAACTCCAGTTCTTAGGTCGATGAGATTTGTCCAAGGGAAATGAATGGAGTCCAGTGGTTGAGTTTGAAAAGTTATTCCTTTACTCTTAAAGACATTTTGACAGTGTCTTCACGAGTTTATGGGTAGATAAACAAAGTGTTTATAACTACCTTGTGGATGTTATACACTCCAAATACGATCCACGACTTTTATCTTGTCACTTGTTTTTATCTATTCCAGAGACGGGAGTACCTGTACGTATCACAAAATACTCTCTATCTATAATTATTTTATTAGTACGTTTATTTTTTACTCTTTACGTTTTAATTGATAATTTGACCATTTTAAATCTGTCTATTACGGTTCACATCCACACCTTCATGTCTACATCCTTAGGATACGGGTTTACCCTCACATCTAACCATGTCAATAAAACCTTTTTGGATTTTCATATACTTGTTTCATTGACATGAATACGGTCTACCAGATCGTTAAGGGTATATACAACAATATACCCCGTATTCCTATACTTATCTATCTACATATGTATAAAAAACGTTATAATGAACGTCATTACCTGTCAATATACGTTTGATCAGAGATCGATCTTCTTTTCTTCCTTTGTGTATCATTTATAAGATACCTCTACGGGTCATCAATTTTCGTTTTCTGATATAGTCCCCAATCGTTTTATACCGGGTACACAGTTTACACCAGGTAGAGGACCACCAAAAAAAAAAAAAAAAAAAACATCGATTTTAAAATAACCTTATACCGGTACAGGTGAATAAATCGTAGCAGATACCGACAAAAGTGTAATGTTGTCGTCTGGACCCAATGTCGTCACTGTCATACTGGACGTTTCGACTTTCATAACTTATAGACTGTGAAACAACTTTTACAAACGACTAAAGACTTGATCTACGTATACATCTCTGAACTTGTATAGAAATTTTATAGGACGACCTAAATTTTTCTTTCCTTGTCTTACTGTGTACAGTGACCAAGAGTTGTGACCGACGTGTAATCCTAGTGAACCATATCAAATTTTCAACCGACCAAGAAATGGTAGACTCGGTTCTTATCACCTCACCCATCGGTTAGGGGAGAGTGGTCCCGAAGGGGTCAACGAGTCAGCTATTTCTTAGACTGACATTACGTCCTCTGGGTCCAAACTAGCGACTCAACCCTTCTAGGAGACCCCTCCCTTTCCCGTTAGATGAGGTTACAAGAACGGACCCTTTAGGGTACCTGTCTCCTTGGACCACCCGATGCCAGGTACCCCAGTTTTCCCACTCAATCACTGTTTTGGTGACACGAGACGACACGAATCAGTGAGTCAGTACAGGCTGAGAAACGTCGGGGTAGTAGACATCGGTGATGGTGGTGTATATATGTACGTAGGTACATATGTACGTTTATATGTATGTTGTCTCCCCGAAATGTACTTGATTACTACAATTATACGTTACTTGACTCTTTACACTATTGAATGGGAGAAGTTGACTTCAAGTTTTTCTTTATAGTTGTTAACGTAGACAATTTACTACGCATATAAATTGACAGATAACTTGTAGATAGAGGAGTACCCATACGGGAGTACCGTTTAAACTAAGTAAATCGGGTTTTGACTGGAGTACCAGAAAGAGGATTTTAGACGTGGATTTATTCGTGGAGATCTTACGAAGTTTTCACATTTCTGGAAACTTTTAGACGAGGAGGTATTTTCATTTTCCTTATGACCGTTTTTTATATAGTTTTATTTAGTAAAGTCTTAAAACCTTTAATTAGGTGTCGAACTTTGTTAAAATCCTGATAGATAAAGGTTTTTACAGACTTAGAGTCATTCTTGTCACTCGAAATACCATAAAATTGAACTGAATATGGGTAGAGGTAGAGAGATCGAAACGTCTATAGAAACTTTTGGTTTCGGAGTTTCAGTGTCATCGATACTTTTTGCGACCCGAAGGGACCATCGCGACGACTATTCTTGTGTGGACATTACGTCCTCTGGGGTCAAGTTAAGGACCCAACCCTTCTAGAGGACCTCTTCCCTATCAGATGGGTAAGGTCATAAAACTCCGAAGGGACCACCGAGTCAGTCATTTCTTTGACGGACGTTACACCCTCTGGACCCAAGCCAGGGACCCAACCCTTCTAGGGACCTCCTCCCGTACCGTTGGGTGAGGTCATAAGAACGGACCTCTTAGAGGTACATGTCTCCTCGGACCACTCAATGTCAGGAACCCTAACGTTTCTCAACCTGTACTGATTCGTGTATCTGAGTGTCTACTTTTTGTCATCGGATAGTCGTCGATCTTCCCTGTCTTGACCAAACCTCAGGATAGTTTTCCATGTAAGTGTCTCTTGATAGTGATAAACTGGACCGACCGTCGAGGGACCTTTTCGGTATAAGAAAAAGAAAAACTGATGAAATTTATACGATAGGATGTCGAAAGACCCCCGAAAGGACCACCGAGTCACCATTTCTGAGTAGGACGGTTCGTCCTCTACGTCCAAGTTAGGAACCCAACCCTTCTAGGGAACCTTCTCCTTTATCGTTGGATGAGGTCATAAGAACGGACCTTTTAGGGAACCTGTCTCCTCGGACCACCCGATGTCAGGTATCCCAGCGTTTTCTCAGTCTGTACTGAATCACTGATTTGTTGTTGTTGTCGAAAGACCGAAGGTCCCAAGGAAAAAAAGGAAAAAATAAACCAGACAACTCTAACAAACAATGTCGTCGACTGGATATGACTGATTATGTGAGACAGTATTTTGTCCATATCATCGAGTAAGTATAAAAAGGAGTTTTTCCTCAGAGAAGATGTTTCTGGTAGATCATTTACTTCTTTTAATTCTCTTTTACCTTCTAACGTGTTCCTTATTAGAGACCAAGAACATTCCTGGAAATAAAAGATTAAAAGGTTGTGGAAAACGTGATTTCCTTTTATGTAAGTTCACTCTCTATGTACCCGAGAAGATAAGCCAAATCAAAAAAGGTTTTTTAAAATAACCCCCCTATTGACGAAATGTTATAATACGACCAAAAACGGTATATAATTGTACTTAGTCGGTGTCCATATGTATACAGGAGAGGGAGAACTTTAAGTAAGGTTAGAGGATAGAGTAAGGTGGGGAGTAAGGTTCAACAGTGTCTCGAGACCTGACTCGAAAGACATAGTGTGTTGTTTAAGGGTGACCGATAGATAAAATATCTACCGTTACATATACAAAGGTACGATGAGAAGGATAAACCAAATTTCTGTCGAAAATAATCCCTTTTTTCCATCATCAGTTTTACTAGATATTGGTTTTACCTGACAAAACATTTGTTATTCAAAGGGTAGTACACCTCCGTTAACTCGTCTCTGACCACAGTGACCCAAAACTTACTCCTTAGGTCAATAGTTGTGAAGGTGGAGACTCTGATCAAAATAAGTTTGGGTCACTCTTGGGTCAAACCACCGTAGAAAGGGTAGGGTTCCCTAGTGGAAGGTTCCAAAGAATGACTTTTAGGGAGTATATATTTTCAATGAATAAACAAACGACGAGAGTTCTACGAAAAAAACATAAACAGAAAGTTGACAGACTATCGTTACACAGGTCCACACCTAGAGAAACTCAAATAGAGTCAACTTCACACAACTCGAAATACCTACACATCTAATTACAAATATTTATTCTAACCATTCAAAAACCGGTGATAAAGAAGTTTATAAAGAAGACGGAAAATCTTTCAAACAGTTTTTGTTAGTCCTCGTTAATAAATCGACGTGTCAAAGGACTCCGTCACTATGTTTAACCCCTTTTGTTCCCACATCAGTTATTGAAGTTTCCTTTTACACTCCTTGATCTATAGTTATCCATAGAAACGTTTGGAGACTACATCAAGACTCTTAGATCTTTCGATGTACGTATACGTCCCAACTTATGTACGAGTTTTTTCTTAACTCTTCCAGGATTAAAGAGTGGAAAAAACTGGAACTCCGAGATACTTTTGTTTTTCATTTCTGACTCCGTATCAAAATTTTACAATCGACACGAGACTGTGGATGTGTCTCGTGAAACCGTTTACCAACTTCTGAATACACAAGTCCATACATTCCTTTAGAGACAGGAATTTATGAACTTGTGTATTAGAATCGACTGATGATTCTATTGTCTCTAAAGTCAGTGTCATATGTCCTATTTTATATCTGAAATATCTTAACTAGATTTGTTTGTATGTCGTTTTCGTTACTTAAAACCCCTCCCTTCAAAGGTCTCAAAGGTGTAATATCATAAAGTTTACAGATCAAAAACTGTTTTTTTTTAATACTTTGTGTTTTTCTTTGTCTTTTCGTACCGAGTCTGTATCCTCCTTTTTCGTCGGTTATCTTTGGTGGGGACTTCTTCGGGTTTACAACCTGAATTTGAAGTGTTTTCGAAATTTAGTCGATAATATTTGTACGAGTTTTTTGATTTCCTTCGGTCCAGATATCTCGTTTTCCTTTCATACTCTCATTACAGAGAAGTTTATTTCTTATGTTTATTTTCTCTGTTTTTAATGCTATTTTCTTGGTTTCTCTTTATGGTCTCAAGTTTTGATATTAATGGTTTTACTTTTAAAACTATTTCATTTAAATCGTCTAAACTTGATAGTCTTCTTCTTTTACTCACTTGAACTCCCTTCTAGTTAACTATAATAGGTCAGACTCCTTGTCTTTCCTTTTTCTTACTTCTTTTTACCTGTCTCAGAGTCCCTGTACACTTCCTAGTAGCTCACATGTCTGTATGTAATGACCTTCAGAGTTTTTCTCTTTCTCGTCTTTCTGATAAACTTCTTTTTTCTTGCCGGGGTTTGAATGGTCAGACTGTCTTTTTGTTGGGTGTGTAGGTATTTCGAGTCGTTTGAAGTTCATTCTATTTAAGTTTCTCTAGGTGTGGATCTTATGAAATAGTAGTTTGTCAGTTTTCTATTTATGTTTCTCTCAGAACTTTCGTTGTGTTTTCTTAGTTGAACAGTACATGTCTTCTTGGAGTTATTCTAATTGACGATTAAAAAATAGTCTTTGGGACCTTCGTTCTTCCGTCATCCTATTATATGGGTTTCATGAGTTTCTTTTTTTTGAAGGTTGGTTCTTGAGATCTAGGTCGTTTTAGTAGAAAGTTTTTACTTCTTCAGACCTCCTTAGTTGAACGGACTGAAGTCCGAGATGATGTTTCGGTGTCAGTAGTTCTGTCATACCATGACCGTGTTTCTGTCTGTATATCTAGTTACCTTGTTTTATCTTTCGGGTCTCTATTTAGGTGTGTGTATACCTGTGGAATAGAAACTGTTTCCTCCGTTCTTATATGTTACCTCATTTCTGTTAGAGAAATTGTTCACCACGACCCTTTTGACCAGTTGGTGAACATTTTCTTACTTTGATCTAGTGAAAGAT
>SJYO01038709.1:23557636-23697657 GCA_006410555.1 Capra ibex
CTGAAAACCTGAGTCTCCCTCTCCCTCTCCCACCCTACTAAACCCTCTTACCCTTAAGATTGTACATATGACAGTACATTCTTAACTTAGCGGTCAGGTACAGACTACATCCCACGTCGAACGAACCCCGACCACGTACCCCTACTGGGTCTCTCTACAACACCCCTCCCTCCACCCTCCCCCCAAGTACAAACCCTTGCGTACATTCTTAATTTCTAAAATTTTAAATTTTTTTTATTTTTTAAAATTTTTTTTTAATTTTTTTTTATTTTTATTTTTTATTTTTTTTTACTTCTTCACTTCTGTGATCGTTGTTTGTTTTTAACTATCTTTATGGTCGTCGAAACGGGATGTTATCGATGTTTTCGAAGAATTTCCTCGAGAAGGTCGACTTTACTTTCATATGATCTGATAGACCGGAATGTAAATTCAGAAACTAGGTAAAACTTAAATAAAAACACATATCACAATTCCTCACAAGATTAAATTAAGAAAATGTACATCGACAGGTCAAAAGGATCGTGAAGAATAGCTTCTTTGATAGAAAAGAGGTACCATATAAGAACGGAGGAAACAGTATCTAATCCACTGGTATCCACACACCCAAATAGAGACCTGAAAGATAGGACTAGGTAACTAGGTATAAAGACAAAAACACGGTCACGGTATGACAAAAATACTGACATCGAAACATTATCTTAGACTTCAGTCCTTCGGACTAAGGAGGTCGAGGTAAACCCATAAGCACACAAAGGAATGTTTGACATTTCAAAAACAAGATTAAGAAACCTTTTACGGTAACCATTTAACTATCCTTAACCTAAGTCAAACATCTAACGAAACCTATCATATCAGTAAAAGTGTTATAACTAAGAAGGTTAGGTTATTGTACCATAGAGAATCTTCTTTTGTCCCAATTTGTTTTTAGTGTCAGTCTACAAAAACTAGGTGGAGGATCTCATCACTTTTATTTTTCTTTTTATTTGTTTACCCTGGATTAATTTGAATTTTCGAAAACGTGTCGTTTTCTATAGTATTTGTTTTGTTTTTCCATAGGGAATCTTACCCTCTTTTATATATGTTTACTTCGTTGGTTTTTCCCTAAGTAGGGTGTTTGGATACCTGTTGAATAGAAACTGTTTCCTCCGTTCTTATATGTTATCTCTTTTCTGTTAGAGAAATTATTCACCACGACCCTTTTGACCAGTTGGTGAACATTTTCTTACTTTGATCTTGTGAAAGATTGTGGGATGTGTTTTTATTTGAGTTTTATCTAATTTCTAGATTTACACTCTAGTCTTTGATATTTTGAGGATCTCCTTTTGCATCCGTTTTGTGAGAGACTGTATTTAGTATCGTCCTAGGAGATACTGGGTGGAGGGTTTCATTACCTTTATTTTCGTTTTTATTGGTTTACCCTGGATTAATTTGAATTTTCGAAAACGTGTTACTTCCTTTAATATTCGTTCCACTTTTCTATCGGAAGTCTTACCCTCTTTTATTATCGTTTACTTCGTTGACTGTTTCTTAATCAGAGTTTTTATATGTTCGTTGAGGACGTCGAGTTAAGGTCTTTTTACTTGCTGGGTTAGTTTTTTACCCGGTTTCTTGATTTGTCTGTAAAGAGGTTTCTGTATGTCTACCAATTGTTTGTGTACTTTTCTACGAGTTGTAGTGAGTAATAGTCTCTTTACGTTTAGTTTTGGTGTTACTTCATGGTAGAGTGTGGCCAGTCTTATCGACGATAGGTTTTCAGATGTTTGTTATTTACGACCTCTCCCACGCCTCTTTTTCCTTGGGAGAATGCGACAACTGCCCTTACGTTTGATCATGTCGATGATAGATCTTGTCACACCTCTAAGGAATTTTTTGACCTTTATCTTGACGGTGAGACGACGACGATTCAACGAAGTCAGCACAGGCTGAGACACGCTGGGGTCTCTGTCGTCGGGTGGTCCGAGGGGGTAGGGACCCTAAGAGGTCCGTTCTTGTGACCTCACCAAACGGTAAAGGAAGAGGTTACGTACTTTCACTTTTCACTTTCACTTCAGTGAGTCAGCACAGGTTGAGAATCACTAGGGTATCTGACGTCGGATGGTCTGAGGAGGCAGGTACCCTAAAAGGTCCGTTCTCATGACCTCACCCAACGGTAAAGGAAGAGGTTCCTGACGATATACTGGGTGGTTAGGGTGGCTCCTTTGGTCTTAACTTTCTCTGTGTACATGGGGTTACAAGTGTCGTGACAAATGTTATCGGTCCTGTACCTTCGTTGGATCTACAGGTAACCGTCTACTTACCTATCCTTTCGACACCATGTACATGTGTTACCTTATAATGAGTCGGTAATTTTTCTTATGTAAACTTAGTCAAGATTACTCCACCTACTTTGACCTCATAATATGTCTCACTTCATTCAGTCTTTCTTTTTGTGGTTATGTCATGTAATTACGTATATACCCCTTAAATCTTTCTACCATTACCACTGGGATATACGATCTGTCGCTTTCTCTGTGTCTACATTTCTTGTCTGAAAACCTGAGACACCCTCTTCCGCTCCCACCCTACTAAACTCTCTTATTGTGACTTTGTACATATAATAGTATACACTTTATCTAGCGGTCAGGTCCAAACTACGTACTCTGTCCCACGAGTCCCGACCACGTGACCCTACTGGGTCTCCCTACCCTACCCCTCCCTCCAACGCCCCCCACCAAAGTCCTACCCCTTGTGTACATGTGGGTACCGACTAAGTACACTTACATACCGTTTTTGGTGGTTTTATAACATTTCATTAATTGGAGGTTAATTTTATTTAATTTTTTCTCTTTGTTTTGTTTTTCCCTAAATAGAGGTTTTGTATGTTTATTAGGTACGTCGAGTTGATTTTTTTTTTGTTTAGGTTAGTTTCTTATCCGTCTTCTATATTTACCTGTAAAGGGGTTTCTTCTGTATGTCTACCGATTTTTCGTGTACTTTTCTACGAGTTGTAGTGATTAATAATCTCTTTACGTTTAGTTTTAATGTTACTCTATAGTGGAGTGTGAAGAGTCTTACCGGGTAACAGTGTTTTAGATGTTCGTTATTTACGACCTTTCCCACACCTCTTTTCCCTTGGGAGAATGTGACAACCACCCTTACATTTGACCATATCAGTGATACCTCTTGTCATTCCTCCAAGGAATTTTTTGATTTTCATTTTGATGGTATACTAGGACGTCAGGATGTTGACCCGTACATAGATTTCTATATGTATTAAGTTTTTTTATGTACGTAGGGTTACAAATGACGTCGTGACAAATGTTATCAGTCCTAAACATTCGTCGGATTTACAGGTAGTTGTCTCCTTATCTATTTATTCTACACCATGGATGTATGTTACCTTATAATGATTCAGTATTTTTCTTGTTTTAGTACGTCGTTGTACCTATATGGATCTCTAACAGTATGTCTCACTTCATTCAGTCTGTCCCTTTCTATTTATTACTGTAGTATACTATAGTGAATACACATTTTAGATTTTTTCTTCGATGTTTACTTAAATAGTTGTTTTGTCTTATCGTAATGTCTACATCTTTTGTTTGAATACCCCTCACCTCCCTATTTAACTTTTCTAACCTTATATGTGTGATGATATATATTTTATCCATTGATCATTCCGAGATGACAAATCGTGTACCTTGAGATAAATTCTGAGGTATTATTGGATATGCCCCTTTCTTATGTGAAAGGACATACGAACATAACATTTAGTTGATATGAGGTCATTTTTTAATTTTTTTTTTATCTTATGATTCATAGTCAAATTTAACTGTTCTTCTTTATTTCTCGTAACCTTTCTCACTAACGTCTCCATTTATGCTTTCTGTTATAGTTACATAAAAACAAAAAGAATAAAGAAGGATTAAACTGAACTTTCTGTTGATGTATTTCGTTATTAAATTTTTAACACAACTACCCTAGTATTGTATTTCTATATTAAACGTATAGTCATTAATGTGTTTATTCCTTCTTCTTTACCTCCATATAACCTCGTTAAAAACATATAATAACTTTAATTCAACCGTAATAAGGTTTAATCTAAAAAAATTTCACAATCAACAGAACTAGTCCCGTTAATGATTCTTTTATTGATTTTTTATATCTCTGACTTTGTTCTCTTATTTTACAATATGATCTTTTATAACTAAATTGTGGGTTTTCCCTCATTACCCCCTTATTTCCTTGTATTTTATGTATTCTATATATTTATTATTTATTCTTGTTCCGTTTCTACAGGGAATATTCGGTAAGAAAAGTTGTAGTATGACCTTCAGTATCGATTACGTTATTCTTTTCCTATATTTTCCATATGTCTAACCCTTCCTTCTTTATTTTGACAGGAACAAGTGTCTACTGTAGTAACAGATGTGTCTTTTAAAATTTATGTGTGTGTTTTTAAGGACCTTGATTATTCTCTAATATCGTTCCATCGTCGTTCCATTTATATGTTTTCAGTTAGTGAAAGGATACACATCCGTTACTTGTTAATCTTAAATTTTAATTTCTGTTATAGTACATATAATCGTGGTTTTTTTCCTATATTTATGAATCCATGTTTAGATTGTTTTATATATGTTCTAGATACACTCGTTCCGACGTTTTGAGACTACTTAATAGTTTCTTTTTGAATTATTAACCCTTTTCACTTTCACAATCAGCAAGTCAGCCCAGACTGAGAAGCGTTGGAGTACCTGACATCGGACGGTCCGAGGAGACAGGTACCTTAAGAGGTCCATTCTTATGACCTCGTCCTTCGGTCAGGGAAGAGATCCCCTATAAAGGATGGGTCTCTGACTTGGGTCCAGAGGACGAAACGTACCCCTAAGAAATAGTAGACTCGCTTTATTAGGTATAAGTACCTATCCTTGTGAGTTATAACAATTCTACAGTCAAGAAGGGTTGAACTGGATAATTAAGTCACGTTGGAGTTAGTTTAAGATCGTTCTAGTAAAACACCTATAGATGGTTGAATAAGACTGTCATTACTCCTCTTCGTTTTCTGAGTCTTGTCGGTTAAGTAATGACTTCTTTTTCCTCTGGACTGTGATGGGTTGAAATTAGTTCTGTCGTACCTGACCACTCTTTTATAAGTTTATCTAATTACCTTAACTTATCTCTCGGGTATTTATCTGAGTATATTTATTTTAGTTGGCTAAAAACTGTCACACGAATTACTGGTAAACTAATAGGTGAAAACACTTAAGAATAAGTTTATAAAAAGGGTAAAAATAACAAAATAAAAGGAACATTAATTGATCTAGACTCAGAGACACCGAACGGGTAAGTGGAAATAACTACAGAAAACTACTCTTCTTTAAGAATTTTATCGGATTAAATAGTTAACAACACCAGGTTAAATAGTTAAAAGAGGAAGCACCAGTCACGAAAACACAGGATAAATCCTGTAACTGACAGAATGACTGAAGGGAGTCGGATTAGAGGATAACGAGGGAAGAAACGATGAGTCCAATCATATCGAGGGTCCTAAGTGGTAGGACTAAGTACGGAGACGTGGAAATCAATACTGTAAGAGGGACGGTACTGGTGAGAAAGGTAGAAGTAAAGGGGGTGACCTACACTTTATGTCTTTGGAATATATTAGATAATCAGTGGTCCTTCCAAAGGATACTGAGTCCACTCGATTTATGGGAACACACGAGTCAGTAAAGTCAGCATATACTGAGAAACGTTGGGTACCTGACATCGGGCGGTCCTAGGAGACAGGTACGTTAAAAGGTCCGTTCTTATGACCTTACCCAACGGTACGGGAGGAGGTCCCCTAGAAGGACTGGGTCCCTAGTTTTGACGTAGAGGACACCGAGGAAGTAACACCCGTCTAAGAAATGGGAGACTCGGTAGTCCCTTCGGGATTTATGGTGTATGGATATACCCCACATATCTATGTATATAGTGTGTGTGGTGTACGATAACTTTCTTAGACGAATACCAAAGTGTAGATCAAATAGAAACTAGGGGGTCATGTTCGTGTCATGGACTATGACACCACCAAGTTAGGTAGGCACAACTCACTTGGACTTGACGTCATCATGTTCATAATTGAACGAGTCTTTAAGGATGTTGACCCGGACCCCTAGTCCGTACAACTTCATCATGTGTGTGACGGCCGACACCAACCACTTAGATACAGTTAGGTCTGCTGAGTGAGCTCAGAATCTCTTCTGCATTTCGAATTTTCAAATACTGAACATGTGTCCCAGAGTCGAATATCTAACTTTCGAGAGAAACAGTACGTGAATGAAGATTTTAACTTATTCATTTAAATTTTTCCGTTGACTTACAGGAGGCAGAGAAAAAAAGAATTCGGTCGTCGTCTGACATACTGTGTAGGAAGTTTATTGACACCACAAGACTCCTTCATAAAATTTTTTGTTTCGGGACGGTTGTTCTCGTGAGTCCCTAGAACAACAAATAAAAACTCATAATTTTTTCTTCAGTTTTAACCTCACCAGTCACTCACATCTGAGTATGGTGGGGTCGAATCACCGGGAAAATTTTGTCTCTGTACGTACAGAGTGTCAGACGTAACCTTTTTAGAAAATATGATGTTCGGTAATTTAGAAGTTTTATCGGTTGTACTAAAATTTTTGTAGTAGGGTTTGTTAAATCAACCACGAATTTTTAGAAAAAATTAAAGACGTCGATTATTTCTTTTGATTGTATTAATATCGAATCGAGCTAATAATCAGAATCAATAACATCAACCATTGGATGTTGTTAATTCATTAGTAGATTGCGTCGTTGATCTTAGGTCTTTTCCCGTTTCCAAAAACCAGTCCAAAGGAGACAAACGTAAGGATAGTACATGTAAGATACGGGAAAATACGGGACAATACATAGGGTCCTCCGGGACACTTGACATAATAGGTTCGGAGGAACGGTCATCTGAAGACCCACCCGCTGATGTTTCCTTCGTGAGTACCTTCTAAATTTTCACGATTCTCCTCAATTCAATAAATAAGGGGACGAAAGAGACAAGTAATCACGGTGTAAAGAATGTACCAACATAGGGATACTCTGATACCGATCACGACCCTTCGAAGGGGGAGACGAAGTAAGGTACTAAAAAAAGGTAATTGGGAGTCAGGATCCTCACTATTACTAAAAGGTGACTGTGATCAGAGATTTACGGAGTTGTAAGAAACAACTTAAAGAACTGGTTCGGGTTGGAAACATTTATCAGGGAAGTAGTTTCATAAAACAAACTAGATGGAACAACTTATGTCAATGGAAGATCCTAGGGTCTACTGTGTTCGATTTAAATCACATAAACACTACATGTGAAGTATAGTGTTAACTTCATTTCGAAAGAATAGGGGGTACCGTTCGAGACCTGATTTCCTCTTTTATCGTTTTGGTAAGAAACAGTGAGTGATTGTCTCTAATCTTGACCTGTACCTTGTTGTCTGACCAAGGTTTTTCCTTTTCCTCATGCAGTTCCGATATATAACAGTGGGACGAATAAATTGAATATACGTCTCATGTAGTACTCTTTGGCTACCCGACCTTCTTCGTGTTCGACCTTAGTTCTAACGGTCCTCTTTATAGTTATTGGAGTCTATATGTCTACTGTGGTGGGAATACCGTCTTTCACTTCTTTTTGATTTGTAGGAGAACTACTGTCACTTTCTCCTCTCACTTTTTCAACCGAATTTCGAGTTGTAAGTCTTTTGATTCTAGTACCGTAGGTCAGGGTAGTGAAGTACCGTTTATCTACCTCTTTGTCACCTTTGTCACAGTCTGAAATAAAAAACCCCGAGGTTTTAGTGACGTCTACCACTAACGTCGGTACTTTAATTTTCTACGAATAAGGAACCTTCCTTTTAATACTGGTTGGATCTGCCGTATAATTTTTCGTCTCTGTAATGAAACAGTTGTTTCTAGGCAGATCAGTTCCGATACCAAAAAGGTCATCAGAACATACCTACACTCTCAACCTGACACTTCTTACGACTCGTGACTTCTTAACTACGAAAACTTGACACCACAACCTCTTCTGAGAACTCTCAGGGAACCTGACGTTCCTCTAGGTTGTTCAGGTAGGATTTTCCTCTAGTCAGGACCCACAAGTAACCTTCCTGACTACAACTTCGACTTTGAGGTTATGAAACCGGTGGAATACGTTTCTCGAGTGAGTAAACTTTTCTGGAACTGCGACCCTTTCTAACTCCCGTCCTCCTCTTCCCCTACTGTCTCCGACTCTACCAACCTACCGTAGTGGCTGTGTTACCTGTACCCAAACCCACTTGAGACCCTCAACCACTACCTGTCCCTCCGGATGGTACGACGCCAAGTACCCTAGTGTCTCAACCTGTGCTGACTCGCTGACTTGACTTGACTTGACTTGTCTCTAACTATTAAGTAGTTTCGTAATGGTCACTTCGAGTTCTTGTCTTTTATGGTAAAACGTCTGTAAAATTCTGGGGTAAGATGGTGTTCTCTAGGTACTTGTATTTTCCCCTTTTAAAATTTAGTTCCCTGTGTAAGTCCTCTTCTTTTTTTGGAATATAATGTTCTATTTTCTGTTTATTTACCGTAGGTCATAGATATATTTCATACCTCTGGACTAAGATAGTAAATCAATCGGAGTTATTGCAGGGGAGAGTGTGAGCAATAACTAGCTTACTTAAGTGAAGTACCAAGAAAATTTCTTGGCGTTCGTACGATCTCTAACTCGCAACGTTAATCGGGATAAGGTAATCACGAACTCAACTCACCTACATTTGTGGTTAGTCCTCCACCTGAGTCCTCTCGACCTTGTTCCGACCTTCGATTTCTACTTCTTGTAAGTCTAAGGACCATCTAAACTTTATTTATATTTCGATCCATCTTTCTTACCAGTGTCAAATCTTATCCAGATCTACCCTGTGTCCCAGACTCATTACCTATGGTGATAGGTCCGTTCTTTAAGTCCTCCATTGAAACTTCCGTGACCTATGGTTTGGACACGGAGTAGAGTAGACCAAAAGATGTAAAGATGTAAAGGTAACAGTTCTTTTTTTGTTTGGTAACTCCTACCGGGTTTCCGTGGTCGACGTCATCTTCCGCTTACAATTCTCTTCCCATCAAAGACTATTTATCTAATATTCTTAGTAAACATTGGGTTTTTCTCGCAACGTCTAACCGAGTAAATTTTTCATTAACTCAATACGAAAATCTAAAAAAAAAAAAAATCAAATAAAAAGTTGGGTCACGATGTGACCCAGTTCCAATTTCCAAGACCTCATCTATGTTCGAAGCACACAGGATTTTAGTATGATAGAAAATTCACTATATACTGTTTAAGAGTTTAATGTCTTTTTACAACAAACTTTTGGTGAAGTGTAAAGACGAACGTCGGTTTTACCTCATTTTACCGGTCTATTTAAAGAATGGACTTTCTTTGTTTATCTCTTACTTTATATACTTAGTTACTAAAACTTCTTTTACCTATAACAGAAGTTTAAGTACGTTCCTTTGATGACCGTTTTCTTGACAGATTTTCCTAATGTCCTTTGTCATAGACCACGAGTGTGTCTTGACCCTTAAAACGGACAATGTTGGTCAGTTTCACCTTTCGAATTACTAAGTGTTACTTAACCCATCCCATGTGTCTTTATAGAACGTAGTCATCATCCCTTATTAATCGGAATTTGACTTATGTTGAGACAAAGACGGATTTTTCAGAATTTTCATTCTGGGCTTTCCGAGATAAAAAGTAATTGACTTAGTATCTTTTTTTTTCATAGTTATTATACATATCCTTATTTTTAATGGATGGAGGTTTTACATTTTTACGTAGTGTAGACCGTAAGTTAGTTTTAATAGTCAGATTTTTGTAACGACTACATTTGTGAAATTTACCCACTTAACTTTCCACTCAATTAACATGGAGTTATTTCGATTCTTTTTATAATGTTTCGTCCGTTTATTCGTACTTTATTCTGGATATTACTTCTCTTTTTAGTTAGTTAATTTTGGTTAGATCTTGACTGTATCTACAATGTCAATCGTCTATTCCCGTAAATTTTCTCAATATTGTTATAACGACAACAACAAATCAACGATTCAGTGCGGGTTGAGAAAACGTTGGGGTACCTGATATCGGATGACCCGAGGAGACAGGTACCCTAAAGGGTCCGTTCTTATAACCTCAAAAAAAAAAAAAGGTTTTTCAATCTCTCTTTATATACCTTCTATGTTCGAAGACCTATACCGTTTATATTACTCTACTTTTCATGTAAGTTCCCCTTATTATTGTTTTATATATATTGTCTTTTTTTCCAACCACTTTGACTTGAATGTACCGTTATCTTTGATAGGTTTCACTTTTTTAGTTTAATTCCCCCCTTTATTTGAGTCTTAGTATACACCTTGTTAAGTTTCGTCAAGTAATATGTACATCAACCTAAGGATATTCCTCTCTCCGTGTATCCCTCTTTTTTAGACTCCGTTATTATTGGTTATTAAGACGTTTAAACTACTTTTAATATTTGAGTGTCCAGATTCTTGGAGTTTTTGGAATTGTGGTAGTCATACTTCTTTTGATATGATTACGTGTTTTGATCGTTATTTCAGAATTTTTGACGGTCTCTTTTTTCCGTGTAATGTATGTTTCCTTGTTTCTCTTTCTACTACTGTCTAAAGGACAACGTTTGTTACGTTCATTCCTTTTAACTCAATATAAAAATTTCATAACCTTGAAGGGACCACCGAGTCTACCATTTTGTAGACGGATGTTACGTCTTCTGGGTTCAAACTAGGGACCCAGTCCTTCTAGGGGACCTCTTCCTTTACCGTTGGGTACGATCATGAGAACGGACCTTTTAGGGTACCTACCTCCTTTGAGCATCCGATGTCAGGTACCCCAGTGTTTCTCAGTCTGTGCTGACTCACTGAAGTGAAAGTGAAATTTCATGATTTCTTTTGTCTTAATAGTCGGACCTTAAGATATTGACGATTTTTATAGAAACTTTTTTAAAACTTTATTTCTTTAAAAATCTAAGTCTTAAGTAGTAGTCCTTTGAAAGTGATGTTCTTTACAATTTCCTTCAGGAATTCCGTTTTTCTTTTACGGTGACCTACCTTTATACCAAGATGTGTTATTTCTTGTGTTCTTTATCATTATTGACTATTTATGTATTATAGTAAATTTAAAAAGGTTTTCTGATAAATTTGTTTTATTACTGTTTCCTCACACTTCGAATATATAAATTCATTTTATGTACTTTTGTTATAGTGTTTCTGGTTCTCCCGTCTTTACTTTCGTGTAATAACATTCGGAAATATTATACATACGTCACTTATTTCAGTAAACTTCCGTCTTACATTATTGAACTTAGGATTTCGTTGATGATTATTCATTATTCGGTTTTTACTTTTATTTTACTTTTGTAAAAATTTTTTAGTCAGGTTTTCTTCTATTTCTTTTTCCTTCACTCCCTTGTTTTGAGTCTACCCTGTTTATTTTTTGTTCAACCGTCTAATTTTAGATTAGTATAATTACTAATTTATTGTACATTTTGGAATTCTTATGGAGTTATTTTTTTGTCAAACAGACTGACTTATTTTTTCCACTATGAGTTGAGATAACAACGATATTTCTGGGTTTATACAATTTGTATTTTTTGATTATCTTAACGTTTTTCCTTCTCCGTTTGGGTGTTAGTGTCAACCTCTAAATTTATGAGGGTTTATTGACTATCTTACTTATCTTTCAGTCGTTCCTTTATATAAACTAGTCATGAAAGTCAGTAGAACTGAATTAAATGTAAATATCTGATGAAATGGGTTAAATCGTTTTATGTGTAAGAAAAACTAACATGTACCTTATAAATGATTCTATCTGGTATCAGACCCGGTATTTTGTTCGTTATTTAAAATTTACTGAGTTCAGTATTTTTCATACAGGTGACTGGTGTCACCTTAAAGGAAATTTTAGTTATTACTCTATTAGAGACCTTTTAGGGATTTTAAAACCTTTGACTTATTGTGTGTAGACCCATTGGGTATCCAGTTTCCTCTTTAATTTTCTCTTTCATCTTTCATAAAACTTGACTTATTTTTAATTTCGTGTTGTGTAGTTTTAGACACTCTACAGTTAAGTCGTCATTATTCCCCTTCGAATATCGTGATTTGTGGTTATAATCTCTTCTTTCTTTCCAGAATTTAGTCAGTACGATCACAGATGACATTTGTTGACCTTTTTTTCTTGTTTAATTTAGTTTTAATTCGTCTTTTTTGATTTATTATTTATAGTCTCTCCCTCTTAAGGGACCGTCAGGTCACCTGATGTGCGAGGGTCATGACCCCCAAACCAAGGTAGGGACCAGGTCCTTGATTTTAGGTGTTGGGTGTATATATATAAACTGACACGGTGTACCGAACACACAAAATCAATATATATAATCTCCGCTATATATTATATATATATACACACACACATACATATATATATACACATATATATACACACATATATATATATAGAGTCTTTCCTTTAATTCGTTTGTCTTTCTATTATCTTTTTTTTAGTTACTTTGGTTTTGTATTAAGGAACTTATCTAGTTATTTTAACTAATTTGAGGTCGGTTTGACTAATCCCTTTTTCTGTCTCTTCCGTGTTAATGGTCATAAGTGTGACTTTCTCCTCTATAGTGATCTATAAGATGTCTATAATTTTTGTATCATTATTATTAAAATAAAGTAATATAAGTTGTTGAACCTACTTTAACTTTTTGATGAATTTTCTATGTTTCATACTTCCGAGTGAGTTTTTCTTTATTACATTTAAAGGGATATAGAAAAAAAATTTTAAAATTAACCTCCGATTAATGTTATAACATCACCAAAACGGTATGTAACTGTACTTAAGTGGTACCCACATGTATACAAGGGGTAGGACTTGGGAGAGGGTGGAGGGAGGGGTAGGGTAGGGAGTCCCAGTAGGGTCACGTGGTCGGGACTCGTGGGACAGAGTACGTAGTTTGGACCGGACCACTGGATAAAGTGTATACTATTATATGTACAAAACCACGATAAGAGAGTTTAATGGGGTGGGAACGGAAGAGGGTTTCTCAGGTTTTCAGACAAGAAATGTAGACACAGAGAAAGCGACAGAGCATATATCCCAGTAACAATGGTAGAAAGATTTAAGGTGTATATACGCAATTATATGACATAACCACAAAAAGAAAGACTGAATAAAGTGAGACATATTAACCGAGGTCAAAATAGGTGGAGTAATCTTGACTAAGTTTACATAAGAAAAATTACCGACTCATTATAAGGTAACACATATACATGGTGTTGAGAGTAAGTAAGTAGACGACTACCTGTAGATCCAACGAAGGTACAGGACCGATATTATTTGTCACGACGCTACTTGTGACCCCATGTACACAGAGAAAGTCAAGACCAAAGGAGTCACACATAACGGGTCGTCACCCTAACGACCCAGTATACCGTCAAGATAAAGGTCAAAAATTTCCTTAGAGGTATGACAAGAACTATCACCGACATGATCAAACGTAAGGGTGGTTGTCACATTCTCTCAAGGGAAAAGAGGTGTCGGAGAGGTCGTAAATAACAAACATCTGAAAAACTATCGTCGGTAAGACTGGCCACACTCTACCATGGAGTAACACCAAAACTAAACGTAAAGAGACTACACTACAACTCGTAGAAAAGTACACAAACAATCGGTAGACATACAGAAGAAACCTCTTTACAGACAAATCAAAAAACCGGGTAAAAAACTAACCCAGCGAGTAAAAAGACCTTAACTCGACGTCCTCGACGAACATATAAAAACTCCAATTAAGAAACAGTCAACGAAGTAAACGATAATAAAAGAGGGTAGGGATATAGATAATTTGTTTAATGTTAATTTTTCGAAGGGTATATCCTTTGAGGTCCGGGTCTGTCGAAGTGACCATCTAAGGTGGTTTGTAATTTACTTCGACGACGACGACGATTCAGCGAAGTCAGTACAGGTTGAGACACACTGGGGTCTCTGCCGTCGGGTGGTCCGAGGAGGTAGGGATCCTAAGAGGTCCGTTCTTGTGACCTCACCCAACGGTAAAGGAAGAGGTTACGTACTTTCACTTTTGACAGGTTGAGTACTAGGATTAAGGTCTGTTTGTGAAAGAATTTTAACTATTGTTACATTACGAAGGGTCATTACGAAGATGTTCCGGTGTCAATATGACAATTTGTCAAACCAATGTGTCAATGGTTTTGGTCTGTCTGTTATATTCTTTTGATGTTTTGTTATAAAGAGTACTTAGATCTACGCTTTTAAATGTTGTTTTAAAATCGTTTAGTTTAGGTTTTTTATCTACCATATATTATTGTTTCGTCCCAAACAGTTTCTTTACGTTTCAACCGAATTGTAAAATTTTTCGTTATTACGTCAACTAATATAATTGTTTCATTTTCTTATACTAGTGGACTTATCAGGATCTTTTTGATAAACCGTGTTCTATTGTGGCTAAGAATTACAAATTTTCAGTTTCTTTTGTCGTTTAATCCTTATCTTCCTTTTAAGGAGTTGGACTACTTCCCGTAGATGTTTTTTTTTTTTTTTGGTCGATTATGGTATGAATTATCAGTTTTTCAATTACGAAAGAGAAATTCTAATCTTCGTTCTGTCCCTACAGGTAAATGTAGTAAAAATAAGTTGACATATTATCTCTAAGATCGGTGTTGTTATTCCGTTTCATTTCTTTATTTTCGTATGTCTAACCTTTCCTTTTCTTCTTTATTTCGATAGAAATAAACGTGGTACTAGTATATACATCTTTTGGAATACCTTGAATGTTTTTCAGATAATTTGGATCATCTACTTGAATCGTTCTAACATATTATTTTCTAGTTGTATGTGTTGAGTTTCATAGAAACTATATGTTATGATCCTTGTTCGTTAGTTTTTAATTTTATTTTTTTGTCATGGTAAGTGTTGTCGGAATTTTTATAATTTATAAAAACCTTTTTATATGGTTTACTACACTTTCTGGACGAGTATTTTTTTATGTTCTATAACTATTCTATTTAATTTCTTCTGGATTTATTTCCCTGGTTTACGACTAGTTAAATACCTAACCTTCAGGTTTATAACAATTCTACAGTTAAGAAGAGATTAATTTCGTATCTAAGTTATATTAGAGTGACATTTAAAGACGTCGGAAAAACATTTTTAACTGTTAGACTGAAATTTAAAGTACACCTATACTTTTCTTGGATTTAAGCTGTTCAAATATTTCTCTTGTTTTTTCAACCTTTTACACATGATAAAATGAAGTTCTGAATAATATTTCGATGTTATTAGTTATGTCACATCATATACACATTTCATTACGTTTATCCTTGTCTTATTTCTCTTTTCTTTATCTTGACTCCGTCCTTTCTGTCCCAGCCCGGGTTCCTATCGGAGGAGTACGTATCCATAATCCGTCTTCCTTTTAGGTGGAGGAACGAAACGTGTATTCCTCCGGTACTGTGTTCTTCCTTACCGTAGATTTTGTCTTTGAAACATCGTAGACTCGTTGTTTGAGACTGGGACTTTTGACACCTTGTGAACATTTATTTTTAAGTATTCAACGACTACTACCTCATTTTCTACTTCGTCGGGTGGGGTCGGAGGGGTAAAAACACCAGTTCTCCTAAAGCGTCGGGTTTTGTCTTCCCCACAGTTCACCAGGAGATTACCGGAACTAGTGTAACATTATAGTAATATTATTATAGTTGTAACGTCTAAACTGTGTGTGAGGAGTAGTACCCAAAGTGAATCCACGAGTACCGTTTCTAAGTTTTACCTTGGACCATATTCAGGTTTATTTCTTAATGTCTACTGTATTAGGATCCCCTTCCTTTTCCCCTCAGTAGGATTGGATTTAAGACCTTCTAATGAGGATATAATTGTTGGATTTGACGGGGGTATCATACGCGGAACGAGGGTTCCTTTGAGTGTGAGAAGAGATTCACACATTGAAAACGAAGACGGGATTTATTTGACAAAGAAACACACGAGAGGGTGTACATGACACAAGGATTATTTGGAAGACAGACGAAAAGTTAGAACCAGAGGAACGACTTAAGAAAGAAGTTTATTCTGTTTCTCGTTCCAGGAAAGTGAACGGTTTTAGTTTGGGTGTGTATGTAGCCATGTTTTTGTTAAGTCACCTCTTTCTTAATAGAAAAGTTGTTTACTTCGACTTTATTAACTTATAGTATACGTTTTTGTTTTTTCTTGAAGTTGGACATAAAATATAGTATATTTTTAATTAAGTTCACCTAGTATCTGGATTTACATTTTGGATTTTGATATTTTAAAGATCTTTTTTTGAATATTCCCTTTCGACAGAATGTACACTGTGGTTTACTTGTCAGGTATTTTCTTTTTTCTAGACTGTGTACCTTGTAATAGTTTCAATTTTTAGGGTGAGGCTATTTCTGTGATAATTTCTCTTACTTTTCTGTTTTACGTATTTCTACGTACGTGTGGTATATATACGATATATACTATGGTATATATAGTGTACGTACGATATGTGTGTGTGTGTGTGTGTGTAGTACAGTATCCATACATGTATACAATCTTGAATTGTTTACTACGTAAAATTTGCACGACACGACATGAATCAACGAGTCAGTACAGGTTGAGAAACACTGAAGTACCTGACGTCGGACGGTCCGAGGAGACAGGTACACCTAAGAGGTCCGTCTATGATCTCGTCCAACGATACGGGAGGAGGTCCCCTAGCAGGGTTGGGTCCCTAGTTTGAGTCCAGAGGGAGTAACGTCCACCTAAGAAATGGTAGACTCGGTGGTCCCTTCGGGTTCTTATGACCTCATCCATCGGATAGGGGAGAGGTCCCCTAGAAGGACTGGGTCCTTAGTTTGACCCCAGAGGACGTAACGTCCGTCTAAGAAATGGTTGACTCAATGGTCCCTTCGGGAGTAAAATTTATTCATGTGAATTACGTATGGGAGTCATTTCGATAATTTCATTTTTTTTTTCCTATTTGTTTTGAATAACGAGATATTGTAGAGAGACGACTATATCACCTACAACACCCACGATTTTATATAAGGAGAATACTATTGAAATATCGTGTTCTAACATTCGAGGGACTTCCATCCCGGTTACAAAGTATGTGACCATAATAAAATAAAATTTCGATAAGAAGTCTCATATAACTAGTCTCAAGACCGTCTTTAACCACTGTATGAGTTTAACCATTGAACTCTGAAATTACTTTCCCTGGAAAATGGTTCTACTTCAGTCTCAAATACCTAGAGTGTACCTATCATGTAATACTCCCCGTCCAATGTTACTTCAAAACAATAGTTAGGGTCCGGACTCTCCTATTCCCCTTGTACACAAATCGTCTTGGACCTGAGTCTTTCTCGATACACCTCTCTCGATACTTAAAACCATCCCCTATGTCGGTCGGAGTTGTTCGAATATCATCATCATCATCATCATCATCATCATCATCATCACAATGAGTCAACACAGGCTGAGAAACAATGGAGTGTCCGACATCGGTGGTCCGAGGAGACAGGTACCCTAAGAGGTTCGTTCTTATGACTTCACCGAACTATGAGGGAAGAGGTCTCCTAGAAGGGATGGGTCCCTAGCTTGGGTCCAGAGGACGCAACGTCCGTCAAATAAATGATAGACTCGATGTCCCTTCAGGAGTTGTTCGAATATCACTCTTATTTATTGACTTCAGTGGTAAGGTTAGAGGACGACTACGAAGGGTAACTTGTTTAGATTGTTTTTAGTCTCATGTTCCTTCTGATACACCAGATTTGTTCACTCAGAGGACTCTGTGTCTGTTTCCTTCTCACTTTCCGTACAGACCTCCTCGTTTATCTCTACACGTCATGTGTCCTGTAGATCTTGGTTCGACCTACAGACGAACAACGTCCCTTTTCGGTTAAGACTAAGGTACAACTTTAACAAATAAACTGAGAGAGAAACAACGAAAACAATAACATTAGTAAGTATTACCAGACGAAGTCTCTTAGGTCGGGGAGACAGACTGACAATGTGATTTCACGGAAACAAGTCTTGAAACAGGTGGTCATCTACTGTCCTTCCTTCTTTAATTGTCTAAGGGACGGTCTCCGAACGGTAAGATCCTCTATAAACGTTCTAAATACATACCGGAAAAACGAAACAAAGAAGTGGAGGGGGTAGAGACTAGATATTTTCTTAGACCGTAGGTCTGGGACTATTCTACCAATAAAACTCTGTAATCAGACGGTAGAAGAGTCAGTCGGTCTAGAGAACTTATTTTAGTATAAGGAACGGAGTTGTGGAGTAGAGTTTGAGTAACCGGACAGTACACCACTCGTCTCTCTCGAACCTGAGTCGTTATACGAGTGAAACGTTCAAGAAAAATAGACAACTATTTAACGACTAAAAATTTTGAACTGTTTTGGTAGTATAAGACGAAATCTTCATACTGATACGTAACCGTAAACTTTCGTGAAGAAAAAGTCCTGGTAGACGTTTAAGTTAACTGTCAATAAAAGAGTGATAACGGAGGAGACGGGAAGATCAAGGTAATGTTAATACGGTTTATTTTTTAAAGGATTTGATAACGAACTAAAAAGAAAATTTTATAAAGAATGTTCTCTCTAATTCATTTTAGATTGGAAATCTCAAGGTTAAAAAAATATCAAGGGAGATTTTCAAAGGTATAATTTGTTTGAATCCTTCGAGATTTAATTTTCCATTCGGTTAATTACGATTTTTAAAGGATCACAAGAATAATACATAGACACGAACTACTGAGAGGACCTTATCCATTTTCTGTGTCACAACATCTGTGTACAGGGCCCTTTGTTTGAGTGAGTCTTCCTGTCACGTCTATCACCTCACGTCAAATAATGTGGTCACCCGGGTTTCGTCTCAGAGGAGAATCGGTTCCTGGGGCTGGTCGTAAACACTTTTAGAAAGTATGAGGTACACATGTACAGACTTGGAGGTCTAAGGAACTCTGAATGTATTTGGTTCCTTTTATGTTAGGGTTATTGGGGTAGTAGGTGCACGATATACGAGTACACGAGTTTGTCAGTTTGTTAATCGGTTATTAGTTATTTGGGTTCCAATTTGAGGCTATCTATGTCTTTTTAAATACCTGACAGACCTCCTTCCCCACTAATCACATACAAAAGAGAATCCGCTACTCATTGGATATATGCTAGAAGTTCCAAGGGGACAGACTTCCCCTAGAATAGGAAGACAACAACAAAAGTATCCGTGATTTGTGTCTCAATAAAAGAAGGTTTCTCATTCGTAGAAAATTAAAGTACCGACGTCAGTGGTAGACGTCACTAAAACCTCGGGTTTTTTTATTTCAGACTGTGACAAAGATGACAAAGGGGTAGATAAAGGGTACTTCACTACCCTGGCCTACGGTACTAGAAGAAAAAGACTTACAACTCGAAATTCGGTCAAAAAAGTGAGAGGAGAAAGTGAAAGTAGTTCTCCGAAACATCAAGGAGAAGTGAAAGACGGTATTCCCACCACAGTAGACGTATAGACTCCAATAACTATAAAGAGGGCCGTAAGAACTAAGGTCGAACACAAAGAAGGTCAGGTCGCAAAGAGTACTACACGAAACGTATATTCAATTTGTTCGTCCCACTGTTGTATGTCGGAACTGCATGAGGAAAAGGATAAACCTTGGTCAGACAACAAGGTACAGGTCAAGATTGATAACGAAGGACTGGACGTATGTCTAAAGAGTTCTCCGTCCAATCCACCAGACCATAAGGGTAGAGAAAGTCTTAAAAGGACACCAGTACATACCTACACTCTCAACCTGACACTTCTTCCGACTCACGGCTTCTTAACTACGAAAACTTGACACCACAACCTCTTCTGAGAACTCTCAGGGAACCTGACGTTCCTCTAGGTTGGTCAGGTAAGACTTCCTCTGGTCGGGACCCTAAAGAAGCCTTCCTTACTACGATTTCGACTTCGAGGTCATGAAACCGGTGGAGTACGCTTCTCAACTGAGTAACCTTTTCTGAGACTACGACCCTCCCTAACCCCCGTCCTCCTCTTCCCCTACTGGTTCCTACTCTACCGACCTACCGTAGTGCCTGAGTTTCCTGCACTCAGACTCACTTGAGACCCTCTACCACTACCTGTCCCTCCGGACCGTACGACACTAAGTACCCCAGCGTCTCTCAGTCTGTTCTGATTCGCTGACTTGACTTTGACGTTGGGTCTAAAGTCTCGGGTAACCTTTCCACCGACTCGTACTAGTCGTACTTCTCCGGATTCTACCTCAGGTCCTGGATACTTAAGGAAGAAGTTGTCATGAATGGTTCGAATAAACTAGTCTAAAAAAAAAATAGAACTCTTTAATCACAAGATACCTAGACAGACCTTTTGTCTCCTTACTGTACTTGTTACTTCAGTTACCATGAGGTTCTGAAGGAGGTAAGTATCTGTTTGTTTTCTCCCCTCGTTAGCGTTTCCAGGAATATTTCCAGGACACTTTACACCTATTCCTACATCCTCTACCAGAACCTGTATAACCTCCGTCCAAGGACCTCTCCATGACCCAGTTGAGAGTCATTTTATTTAAGTGTTAAAGTTGATACCTTGAAATATAAGATCCGGATTAGGTCTCACTTCGATCAAAACAAAGAAACTAATTAGGAACTTTTTCCTGTGTCCTCTAACGTGGAAACTGTTATCACCAGTCTTCTCTCGTTTTCATTCCTCTCTTAATAAAATAAAGGATACTCTCCATCCAGGGTTTGACGATTTTAAGTCTCATAAAAAACTATCATAGAGTTAGGTGGAATAGTCTGTAAACATGGATGTACTTCAGTAACAATCTGTTGTCAATAAGGTAGTCAATTATTCTTAATTGAGTCCTCCAAAAGAAATTTAATAATGACCTCATATTAACGAAATGTTACAACACAATCGAAGACGACACGTTACTTCACATAGTTGATATACATATGTATATAGGAGAGGGAGACCTTGAAGGAAGGATGGAGGGGTAGGATGGGTAGATCCAGTAGTCTCTTGTGGTCCCACCCAAGGGACACGATATGTTCTCGAAGGGTGATCGAGAGAGAAAATGTGTGTCATCACATAAGTAGTCTCTTCCGTTACCGTTGGGTGAGGTCATGAGAACGGACCTTTTAGGGTACCTGTCTCCTCGGACCATCCGACGTCAGGTACCCCAGCGATTCTCAGCCTATGTTGACTTGCTGAAGTGAAAGTGAAAAGTGAAAATACGTAACCTCTTCCTTTACCGTTAGGTGAGGTCATAAGAACGGACCTCTTAGGGTCCCTGCCCCTTCGGACCACCCGACGGTAGAGACCCCAGTGTGTCTGACTTCGCTGAATCGTCGTTGTCGTCGTCGTCACATAAATACAGTCAGGATGAGAAGGTCAAGTAAGATGGAAGGGGAACGGGGTGACACAGGTGTACAGGAAAGAGATGTAGATGTAAAGATAAGACCAGGACGATTGTCCAAGTACACACGGCAGAAAGATCTAAGGTACGTACGCACGTACGAGTCAACGAAGTCAACAGACTGAGAAACACTGGGATACCTGTCATTGGACGGTTCGTGGAGACATGCATCCTACGAGATCCGTTCTTATCACCTCACCTAACGGTACGGGAGAAGGTTCCCTAGAAAGACTGGCTCTCTGGCTTGAGTCAAGGAAGGATCAAGAACGAAGAAGTACAATCCCCGGTTTGGGGCCGATACTGTTCGAGTCGCTCCATGTGATTCGGGTCCTGGACTCAATACAAAGGAATTGTCTTGTAAGGAACTGGTTTAATCCTTCTGAAGGGCATGTGTGGTTGGTCTTTCTCTGTCCTGTACGCGAGTAGGACGGATCGGTTAGTACATTGCGGTTGATGAGGACATTGACTCTGTTTCTCGACGGACACATATTCGGCGGTATGGGGAAACAAGCCCCGAGAACAGTCTAAAGTGACACGACCTACTCTGAACCCGGGATCGTGCGATCTTTATTTGAGGAAAGAACGGAAACGTAATGACACCACCTGAACAAGAGAGCCAGCCAAACCTCTATGCCCGAGCCTCATATTGTGAAATCCGATTGGATAAGAGGAGATTCAGTATTTTAGTATTTTGTAATTTCAACCTACCCTGTAACCTTCTATAGGTCGGATTCTAAGAGTAAACCCTCTATCCTTTGAGTCCCAATCCCTTTAATTTCCCGAATTTATCCCTTCTTACTCAAGAGGACTAAGGGTCAGGTCACGAGAAAGGTGTGTTACTGAACTTTAGTTTCTCTTAGTTCACATTCGTCTCTTGGTTTTCGTACTAGTACTTTGTGATTGAACTTTTAGTGGATCGACATACGTCTACATGTACCAGAACGGTTGAGAAAGTATAAGAACTCCCAACGGAGACCGACGGACGTACGAGTCAGTACAGGCTGAGAAACTCTGGGGTACCTGATATGTCAGGTACCTTAACATATAAGGTCTTATGACCTCATCCATCGAAAAGGGAAGAGGACCCCTAGAAGGATTGGGTCCCTACCTTGGGTCCAGAGGACATAACGTCCGTCTAAGAAATGGTCAACTCGGTGTTCCCTTCGGGTCCCAACGGGAATTCATATAGAATTACTTCTGTAGAATCCTTGTCCTTACCATAGGTGTTCTTTCCATTTTTAGATAAATGAGGAAAAAGAACAACTAAATTTCTTATGAATACAAAAATCCTATTGTTAAGAACAGAGGGTCGTTACGTAACACACGATTAGGATATTTACCAAGGAAATCGTGAATAGAAATCCCATTTTTACTTCTTGACCGGTCACTTTTTTCATGACGGAAGAGGTAATGTAGTCATGTGTAAAGAGGTCAAACACATGTTACCTCCTCTGTCTTCATCGAAACTAGTGACAACGAGATATCATGATTCGTCCCCCTTGTTTTTAAGTCACAAGATTTAGGACCTAGTGTCTATCTTCCCTCCCTTCGTGTTCTACTTGACTTTTACCCAGTGAGTTCACGATTTTCACTGAAGACGGAGGTCCGGAAAAGGAGACTAGATAGGACACAGGATGAGGAGACCTCCGTCCTCAAGACACACATATAAGTGTACACACACATAATATGGGGAGACAAGGGTTGTATCGGAACCGGACAGATATTGGTTAGTACGGTTAGACTTCTCTTGTATCACAGTCTCGGGAGTCGAAATTTATCGTTCACAAACTGTCGTTATAAGAAAAGACCGAATCATTAAGGATCCGAAAGAGTCAAAAGAAAAAAAAATTAATTAATTAATTAAAATTAACATCCGATTAATGAAATGTTACAACACCACCCAAAACGGTATGTAACTGTACTTAGTCAGTTCCCACATGTACACAAGGGTGGGAGGTGTAGGGTTTGGGGAGGGTGGAGGGAGGGGTAGGGTAGGGAGACCCAAAAGGGTGACGTGACCGAAACTCACGGGACAAAGTACGTAACTTGAACCTGACCAGTAGATAAAGTGTATACCATTATATGTACAAAGTTACGATAAGAGAGTTCAGTAGGGTGGGAGAAGAGGGTGTCCCAGGTTTTCAGACAAGAAATATAGACACAGAGAACGACAGAGCACGTATCCCATCAGAAATGATAGAAAGATTTAAGGTATATATACGTAATTATATGACATAATACGGAGACCACCGAGTCTACCATTTTCGTAGACGAATGTTGCACCCTCTGGACCCAAGCTAGGGACCCAACCCTTCTAGGTGACCTCTTCCTTTACCGTTGGGTGAGGTCATAAGAACGGACCTTTTAGGGTACCTCTCTCCTCGGACCGTCCGATGTCAGGTGACCCAGTGTTTCTCAGTCTGTGCTGATTCACTGAAGTGAAGTTACTGGTTGGATCTGTCGTATAATTTTTCGTCTCTGTAAAGAAACGGTTGTTTCCAGACAGATCAGTTCCGATACCAAAAAGGCCATTAGTACGTACCTACACTCTCAGCCTGATATTTCTTTCGACTCTTGACTTCTTGACTACGAAAACTTGACACCACAACCTCTTCTGAGAACTCTCAGGGAACTTCACGTTCCTTTAGGTTGGTCAGGTAGGACTTCCTCTAGGCAGGACTTATAAGTAACCTTCCTGACTACAACTTCGACTTTGAGGTTATGAAGTCGGTGGACTACGGTTCTCGACTGAGTAAACTTTTCTGTGACTATGACCCTTTCTAACTTCCATCCTCCTCTTCCCCTGTTGTCTCCTACTCTACCAACCTACCATAGTACTTGAGTTATCTGTACTCAAACTCACCTGAGGTCCTCAACCTCTACCTGTCCCTCCGGACCGTACGATACCAGGTACCTCAACGTTTCTCAGTCTGTGCTGACTCACTGACTTTACTTAACTTGACTTGACTATGACATAACCACAAAAAGAAAGACTGAATAAAGTGAGACATATTATCCGAGGTCAAAGTTAGTGGAGTAATCTTGACTGAGTTTACTCAAGAAAAATTATCGACTCACTATAAGGTAACACAAACACATGGTGTTGAAAGAATAAGTAAGTAGACGGTTATCTGTAGATCTAACCAAGGTACAGGACCGATAACATTTACCACGACGCTACTTGTGACCCCATGTACACAGAGAAAGTTAAGACCAAAGGAACCACACATAACGGGTCGTCACCCTAACGACCCAGTATACCGTCAAGATAAAGGTCAAAAATTTCCTTAGAGGTATGACAAGAACTATCACCGACATGATCAAACGTAAGGGTGGTTGTCACATTCTCCTAAGGGAAAAGAGGTGTCGGAGAGGTCGTAAATAACAAACATTTGGAAAACTATCGTTGGTAAGACTGGCCAACACTCTACCATGGAGTAACACCAAAACTAAACGTAAAGAGACTATTACTCACTACAACTCGTAGAAAAGTACACAAACAATCGGTAGACATACAGAAGAAACCTCTTTACAGACAAATCAAAAAACCGGGTAAAAAACTAACCCAGCGAGTAAAAAGACCTTAACTCGACGTTCTCGACGAACATATAAAAACTCCAAGAAACAGTCAACGAAGTAATCGATAATAAAAGAGGGTAAGACTTCCGACGGAAAAGTGGAACGAATATCAAAAGAAGTAAAGTGTTTTCGAAAATTTAAATTAATCCATAGTAAACAAAGAAAACGACACTAAGTACAGTCTCACACAAGACGGATATAAAAGGAGATCCTCAAAATATCAAAGACCAAAATGTAAATCTAGAGAGAGTCAAAATTGTCATTAGTCTCGTTACATTGTTTGGGTTCACCAACATCTTCAGACTTTTCCGTACACTTTCCTCAACGAAAAATGGTGTTAGTACAGGGGACTGAGGATACGGAAACCGATATTCCCTAATTTTTCTTTCATATCTTGAAGTGTTACAATATTGTGTAAGTAGGAGACTACACTGAGAGGGCTCGTGGTATACTCTACTCTAACCTGTCTATTATCGGGGTGACTGTTAACTCTGATAATTCCGAATCTCTTCTATTCCACTGAATAAATTCCAGTGTGTCTACCAATCATCGACTCGACTGATGTCCTGGGATATCAAAGAGGTTCACGGATTGAAGTCCCGGGATCTTCGTTCCATAACTGGTTTTTCAGTTCCGGAGTTTTAAGTGACTAAACGAGTAAGTGACTAAACGAGGTTCCGGTAATGTATGTGTACTGTAACACACCGATAACCCTACTTTCATTTCCTCTTGGGGTACTAGTAGAAAGGAAACGATACGGACGGTAAAGACGTCGATTCTTCTTGTAGAACCCTCTTGGTAAAATTTTAATGAGATGTTTGACCGAGAACCACAAAGATCTTTCTTAATGAGTGGTTTCTTTTGAAATCGATAATAGTAAATATTAACTCCTTCTTTATCTCTGAGACTAGTGGTGGTACACCGTACAAGTGTCTAACACACCCCCGGAAACCCTTTTCGTATGGACGGTTCGGAACTATCTCGTCATTTGTCTTTCGAGTTTGACACGAGATGTTAGAGAGACACCCTATACTGGACATTAGAAGTAATATTTTTCTCTCTTGTAACAAAAAAAGACGAAAAGTTATCCGTTAAGTGAGACTCAGTTTCTCTAACGCTTATTTTTACAGGACACGAAAACTTTAAGTGTTAGACGACCTGTTATCAGAGTGTCACAATACTTGTAGTCTCACTCTTGTTCTTCAGGAACGCGGAGGGAGGTGACGGGAGAGGAGAAGGGAGGAGAGGGTTTGTGGAGGGACGAAGGAGGTGGACAGGAAGGGAGACGGAAGTCGAGGGTCCCGGCGAAAACACAATTGAGGGTAACGGAAGTGTTTCTCACGGGGTGACAGTGAGTGTTTATTACTGATCACAGTGTCTACTTTGGAATCCGGGAAACGACTTGAGGGTGAACTTTTTACACTACTAAAATTTTTTAGGAGGACAGACGATTTAAAGGTGGTTCCCTTATTCTACGTTTTAATACAAGAAAAAGTGTCTTTACAATGATCGGACACCCACAGTTGTCTCCTTCAGACGACGTAGGGTGTCGATGACCTCACGTGTGAAGAGAGGAGTACTCGTTTCTTGTTCGACGGGTCGTTTAGGAGCGGGTGGTCTTGACATATCGGAGGAGGGGGATAAACAAACCACCCAAAAATAAACCCTCTTAAACAAGGCCTCGACACCCATTTTCTTTTGTTCAACTCAATCGATGGTAGAAAGTGGTGTCTCACTTGGACTGAGTCTCTTTAATAGCTCAGACTCCATCAGAGTTGGGGGAGTTTGTGTTTACGGTCGGAAGGAATTGTAGGTCAATGAAACCTGGTTATTTGTTGGGGTGGAGGGAGGAAGGAGAACTTCTTATTAGTCATATACCACACCATGTGACCGACAAAGGTGGAGTTGTGGTTTACAGGGTTACGAAGTCAAGGAAGTCCAACGGAGTTGTGTATCTTCTATGGGGTGTTTCTTCCACAGAGTTTCTTTCTTGAAGTAAAATGAGAACTTTAGTTCATAAAAGTTTTGTTTTGAGCTTGAGCCACTAACTCCATACACTACTAAGAGAAGGATTTAATCCATTCTACACTTTCTATTTTTAGGTACTCTGTGTAATATAGACGGGGGATCGGTGTGTCTATTACGATGGTCCATTCCCGACGCAAACAGATTATGTTTCGTAGTAAAGAGTTTTACAGAAGGTGGACGAGTCTTTGTGGACCTTAAGATATAAGTTAGTATATCTGGTGCCTGGAAGGTTTAACATTGAAGATGTAAATTCGTCGATAAGGTACAAAAAGAGTTGGGGTGAGTTCAAACTTGTGGTGACGAGATTTGGTCCCTCTCTATTCATATATAGGTCCCTGAGGTAGATATCGACTAATTCGATCAAAATCCGTACTTAGTGTATTTTGTCTCCTTAAACCTTTCGGAACGGTTAAAAGACAAAAGAGGGATGAAGAAAATTATAAATTTTGTAGTGTACGATTTAGTTGTAACACTTTTTTAACTTGACTTATTTAAAATCTCTAGAATGACCGAAATAATTTGTTAAGTACTTAGTCCATTGTAGATTAGAGTCGTTTGTCTCTCCTTCCTCGAGGAACTACCACACGTATCGGAGGAAAACAAGATACCCATCGTAGTCTTAGTAGATATTTATTAAATTTGAATTTAAACCCAACTCGGATCCAATACTTACACTTATACTTTATACTTATTGAAGTATAAAGGTTTTCGAGGGGTCCACTAAGATAACACATTGAAATCAACTCTTATTGTAGGTTTTACTAACAGAGGTTCATAATTCCATATGTGAGGAGAAACAGTAAATTGATATCATGTACATAATCTCAACTGTCATGGATATTTATGGGTCCTCTTCCGGTATCCTTCTTTAAACCGACTCATGTCCCTCGTAGTACCCTAAGTCAATCATTTACCTCCTGTTACGTCCGTTCTCCGTAACCTATATTCCTAGGTTGTTATTCTATTCTAGTCCTAAGTTTCTATGGTACCTTTCGATTCTTCCCTCACTAAAAAAGTCCTGTTCCCCTCAGTTCGTTCTAAAGTTACTTTCTTGGTTTTGTCCTTGGAGTCGAGACCTTGAACTCGTTTTTATTTACCGTTAATTCGTTCTTCGGTCTATAGTTTCGGTCCGTGTGTCCCTTCCGTGACGAGTATGTTACCCGAAGAATTTAAAAGAGATCTACGCTCTAACCAAGATCTTCCACCCTTTACCTCAATCCTTACACCACCGTCCATTCTTCCAAAAGTCCCTGGGATCTCTACTCCCACCTTCCGTAGTTTTCTCCTTCGTCCGTTCAGTAGTTCGAAAGTTTTCACAGCTAGGAAGTTTTATAAACTTTTTTTCTTCGTACACCACTCTTTGATACCACCATACAAAAATCAAGTCCCACTTACTCATTCTTGAGACTAATGAACCCTTAGTGTAGAATCGTATGGAAGTAACAGAACTAAGATTTATAGAGTTTCGTGAAAGACCTGAACAGACCCGAAGGATATCCTTTGAACAATGAGTATTTAGGGCAAACAAAAGAAATTCATTCAGGGAATCAAGATCTAAAAAAAGAAGAGTAAACGGAAAAATTGCATTCAAATTAAACAATAATATCAATTAGTCCTAGGTAAATTAATTATAGAATAATGTACATGTAAATAAAAACTTTATTTAGTACATGGTCTTAGAAATCTTTAAAGTAAGTTTTACGACGTATTACAAATGAAAATTTTTATATTATTTAAATTTATTAATCAAGTATCTTTTCGAAAGACGTAAAAATAATAAAACCTTTCTCACACCTCGTCGTGTAAAAGTCCCTATAAAGTACAAATAAAGTGTCTCGTGTTCGGGTGTGTTCTCGAAAAAGACTAATTGACCGGTTAACTAGGTTAGTTTGGTTGTGATAGAGATTACAAATTTGAGACTCATACAGAAATCGTCCTTAAAAAGGAGTCCTTTATTAGTTAATTCAAAAAGATTAAGACATGGGTTTTCGTAGTACTTATTTTAACGGACGTATTTATCGGAGGTTGACACACCTAACTTCGGTAAATTCTGGAAAAACCATGTTATTCTCTATAGATTGTACTTTAAGAGTAACTTACTTTGAAAAATGATTGAGTTTGGGAGTGTGTATTGATAAATAATTTGAGTTAATTGATTTATTTCAACTACCTGGAAGGTTATGTAATCTATTAAGGTTAAAGTGAGACCCTTTATGTACAATTTTGGGTCAAAGAGGTAATTGATGATTTATGTGGGTAAAGAGGAAGTAAAAGAGTCAAAAAACGGTAGAGAATGTGAAGTAAAGTGTAGGAAGAAGGAGATTGAGTAGATTGTGAATATTAGATCTTAAGAAAATAAGAAGTAAAGGGTTCCATACAAAGACACAACTTGAGTGTCGGTCTTGTGAGAGTAAGTAGTCAAGTAAGTCAATTAGTCGTTTGTAAACACCGTATAGAAGATACATGGTCCGGAAAATTTTTATAACTCTATATAAGTTATATATAATATATTAAATACTCATGTGTCTTATGACTAAATGTAAAATTTCCAATATGAGACAAATACCAATAATATTTTATAACCGATATAAGGGGTACCACATGTTATATAGGAACATCGAATAAACAAATATTTATTATTGAACATGGAAAATTAAAGGATAGGTTTGTTCTGTTCTGAGATGTGTACCTGTAGTGGTCTACCAGTTGTGGCTTTAGTCTAACTAATATAAGAAACGTCGGTTTATACCTCTTCGAGATATGTCAGTCGTTTTTGTTCTGGTCCTCGACTGACACCGAGTCTAGTACTTGAGGAATAACGGTTTAAGTCTAAAGTTAACTTCTTTCATCCCTTTTGGTGATGTGGTAAGTCCATACTGGATTCAGTTTAAGGAATACTAATTCGACACTTTTCTTCTCTTCGTTTTTCGTTTCCTCTTTTCCTTTCTATATTCGTAGACTTAAGTCTCAAGGTTTCTTATCGTTCCTCTCTATTCTTTCGGAAGGAGTCACTAGTAACATTTCTTTATCTTCTTTTGTTGTCTTACCCTTTCTGATCTTTAGGGAAGTTCTTTAATCTCTATGGTTCCCTTGTAAAGTACTTTTCTACCCGAACTATTTCCTGTCTTTACCATACCTGGATTGTCTTCGTCTTCTATAATTCTTCTCCACCGTTCTTATGTGTCTTCTTGACATGTTTTTTCTGGAAGTGTTGGGTCTATTAGTACTACCACTCTAGTGAGTGGATCTCGGTCTGTAGGACCTTACCCTTTAGTTCACCCGGAATCCTTCGTAGTGATGCTTGTTTCAATCACCTCCACTACCATAAGGTCAACTCGAGAAAGTTTAGGACTTTCTACTACGACACTTTCACGACGTGAGTTATACGGTCGTTCAAACCTTTTGAGTCGTCACCCGTATCCTGACCTTCTCCAGTCAAAAGTAAGGTTAGGGATTCTTTCGGTTATGGTTTCTTTGGAGTTTGATGGTGTGTTAACGTGAGTAGAGTGTACGATCATTTCATTACGAGTTTTAAGAGGTTCGGTCCGAAGTCGTTATGCACTTGGCACTTGAAGGTCTACAAGTTCGACCAAAATCTTTTCCGTTTCCTTGGTCTCTAGTTTAACGGTTGTAGGTGACCTAGTAACTTTTTCGTTCTGTCAAGGTCTTTTTGTAGAGAAAGACGAAATAACTGATACGGTTTTGACACACCTAGTGTTATTTGACACCTTTTAAGACTTTCTCTACCCTTATGGTCTGGTGGACTGTACGGAGAACTCTTTAGACGTACGTCCAGTCCTTCGTTGTCAATCTTGACCTGTAACTTGTTGTCTGACCAAGGTTTATCCTTTTCCTCATGTAGTTCCGACATATAACAGNTGAGACTACGACCCTCCCTAACCCCCGTCCTCCTCTTCCCCTGCTGTCTCCTACTCTACCGACCTACCGTAGTGGCTGAACTACCTGCACTCAAACCCACTTGAGACCCTCTACCACTACCTGTCCCTCCGGACCGCACGACGTTAAGTACCCCAGTGTTTCTCAGCCAGTACTGACTCACTGACTTGACTTGACTTGACTTGATGGTTATTCCTCAATTATAGGTTTTATTTGTTGAGTATGTTAAGGTATAATTTTTTGTTGGAATCATTTCTTACTCGTCCTCTAGACTTATCTGTAAAAAGGTTTCTTCTGTATGTCTACCGGTTCTCCGTGTACTTTTCTACAAGTTGTAGTAGTGTTTTTACTTTTAATTTTAGTATTAAACTACAGTGGAGTGTGGACAGTCTTACCGATAGTAGTCTTTCTTTTACTTATTGTTATAACCGTTCCTACACCTCTTTTCCTTGAGAACAAGTGACAAACACCCTGACATTTGACCACGTCGGTAGTACCTTTTGTCATACCTCCAAAGTCTTTTGATTTTTATCTTGATGATATACTAGATCGTTAAGGTATCATAGATAGGTAATTTTTTACTTTTGTTATTATACTTTACTATGTACGTGTGGTCATAAGTATGGTCGTAATAAATGTTACTGTTTCCATACCTTCGTTGGATTTACAGGTAGGTAGTTGTCTACTTACCTATTCCTACATCACACATATGTGTGTACATTACCATGTGACCAAAAGGTCTACCGAATCACCCTTTCTTAGACGGACGTTACGTCTTCAACGTCCTCTGTACCCAAACTAGGGACCCAACCCTTCTATGAGACCTCCTGCTTTACCGTCGGTAAGGTCATAAGAACGGACCTTTTAGGGTACCTATCGCCTCGGACCGACCAATGTCAGGTGTCTCAACCTTTCTCAGTCTATACTGACTCGTTGACTCGTGTATTATAACTTATAAGTCAAGTCAAGTCAAGTCAGTGAGTTAACACAGACTGAGAAACACTGGGGTACTTAACGTCGTGTATAATGAGTTGTATTTTTTCTTACTTCGAAACGATAAACGTCGTTGTACCCATCTGAACTTCCAATAATTCCCTTTACAGTCTGTATCTTTCTGTTGATGACATACGACAGTGAATGTACACCTTAGATTTTTCGTATTGTTTGATCACTTATATTGTTTCGTTTTTGTCTGGGTGTTTATGCCTCTTGTTTGACCGTCAATGGTCACCCCTCTCCCTTCCTTCCTCCCCGCTCTATCCCTATCCTTTGAGTAAAGTCAAGTCAGCGAGTCAGCACAGGCTGAGAAACACTGGAGTACTTAACGTCGTACGGTCCGGAGGGACAGGTAGTGGTTGAGAACCTCAAGTGGGTTTGAGTGCAGGTAGTTCAGCCACTACGGTAGGTCGGTAGAGTAGGAGACAGCAGGGGAAGAGGACGGGGGTTAGGGAGGGTCGTAGTCTCAGAAAAGGTTATTCAGTTGAGAAACGTACTCCACCGGTTTCATGACCTCAAAGTCGAAAGGAAGATCGTAGTAAGGAAGGTTTCTTTAGGGTCCCGACTAGAGGTAGTCTTACCTGACCAACCTAGAGGAACGTCAGGCTCCCTGAGAGTTCTCAGAAAAGGTTGTGGTGTCAAGTTTTCGTAGTTAAGAAGTAGCGAGTCGAAAGAAGTGTCAGGTCGAGAGTGTAGGTATGTACTGGTGACCTATTTGGTATCCGAACTGATCTGTCTGGAAACAACCGTTTCATTACAGAGATGAAAACTTATACTATAGATCCAACCAGTATTGAAAGAAAGGTTCCTCATTCGTAGAAAAACAAAGTACCGACGTTAGTGGTAGACGTCACTAAAACCCCGGGGGTTTTTTATTTCAGACCGTGACAAAGGTGACAAAGGGGTAGATAAAGGGTACTTCACTACCCTGGTCTACGGTACTAGAAGTAAAAGACTTACAACTCGAAATTCGGTTGAAAAAGTGAGAGGAGAAAGTGAAAGTAGTTCTCCGAAAAATCAAGGAGAAGTGAAAGACGGTATTCCCACCACAGTAGACTCCAATAACTATAAAAAGGGCCGTTAGAACTGAGGTCAAACACGAAGAAGGTCGGGTCGTAAAGAGTACTACATGAGACGTATATTTAATTTATTAATCCCACTGTTATATGTCGGAACTACATGAGGAAAAGGATAAACCTTGGTCAGACAACAAGTTACAGGTCAAGGTTGACAACGAAGGACTGGACTTATGTCTAAAGAGTTCTCCGTACAGTCCACCAGACCATAAGGGAAGAGAAAGTCTTAAAAGATCTCAAATAACACTAGGTGTTAGTAATCGTTTATAAAAAAGAGTAAGTTATCGAACAGAAAAACAAAAACAATTACGAAAGGAAACGACACGTTTTTGAAAAGTCTAATTAAGTCAGGATAAATAAATAAAAGTGAAAATAAAGGAGACGAAATTTCCTATCTAGGTTTTTTGATAACGATACTAAATACAGTCTCACAAAACGAGTATAAAAGAAGACACTCAAAATACGCCAAACCAGAATGTACATCCAGAAATTAGGTAAAACTTAAACAAACATACACTACACTCTTTTACAAGATTAACGTAAGAACATGTACTCCGACGAGTCAAAGGGGTCGTCGTGATAACTTCTCTGACACAAAAGAGGTAACATATAAGAACGAAGAAAGTAACATCTTATTAACTGGTACCGAAAATCCAAATAAAGACCCGAGAGATAAGACAAGGTAACTAGATACACAGACAAAAACACGGTCACTATGTAACAAAACTACTTACATCGAAACATTGTATCAGACTTCAGTCCCTCGCACCAAGGAAGTCAAGAAAAGAAAGAGTTCTAACAAAACCGATAAGTCCTAAAAAACACAGAGGTATGTTTATAATTTTAATAACAAAGATCAATACACTTTTTACAGGAACCATAAAACCATTCCTAACGTAACTTAGAGATCTGATAGAACATATCATACTATTTAAATTGTTATTATTCAAAAAGGTTAGGGTACTTACCTCATATAGAAAAATAGATAAACGTAACAGAAACTGAATAAAATAATTGTAGAGTTTCAAAAGACTCATATCCAGAAAATGAATCCATCCAAATAAGGTTCCATAAAATAAGTAAAGTTACACTATCATTTACCTCAACAAAAGAATTAAGAGAAAGAAAAAGAAAAAAAATTTAAAATAAAAATGAAATAAAATGAAATGTTATGACATAACCAAAACGGTATGTAACTGTACTTAGGCGGTACCCACATATGCTNTGAAATGTTATGACATAACCAAAACGGTATGTAACTGTACTTAGGTGGTGCCCACATACGTTCGAGGGTTAGGACTTAGGGGGAGGGTGGAGGGTGGGGTATAGTAGAGAGACCTAGTAGGGGTACGTTGTCGGGGTTCGTAGGACATAGGACATAGTTTGTATCTGACCGCGAAGTAAAGAATGTACTATCATATGTACAAAGTTACGGTAAGAGGGTTTAGTAGGGTGGGAGAGGGAGAGGGAGTGTCAGGTTTTCAGACGAGATGTGTAGACACAGAGAAAACGACAGAGCGTATGTCCCAGTAGTAATGGTAGAAAGATTTAAGGTATATATACACAGTCATATGACATAACCATAAAAAGAAAGACCGAACGAAGTGAGACATATTAGCCGAGGTCAAAGTAGGTAGAGTAATCTTGACTAAGTTTAAATAAGAAAAATTACCGACTCATTATGAGGTAACACATATACATGGTGTCGAAAGAATAGGTAAGTAGACGACTACCTGTAGATCCAACAAAGGTACAGGACCGATAATATTTGTCACGACGCTACTTGTAACCCCTTGTACACAGAGAAAGTTAAGACCACAGGAGTCACACATACGGGTCGTCACCCTAACGACCCAGTATTCCGTTAAGATAAAGGTGAAAAAAATTCCTTAGAGGTGTGACAAAAGGTATCACCGACATGATCAAACGTAAGGGTGGTTGTCACATTCTCCCAAGGGAAAAGAGGTGTCGGAGAGGTCGTAAATAACGAACATCTGAAAACCTAACGTCGATAAGACTGACCACACTTTACTATCGTACAACAAGGACATATCTATACTTCGTCTCAAGACATATAATTAAAAAATAGGACGTTGAAATGATTTAAGTAACTACGTGAGATCGTCAAAAGATCACCGTAGAAATCTTAAAAGATAAAATATCATAGTACAGTAGACGTTTGTCACTGTCAAAATGAACAAGGAAAGGTTAAAACTAAGGAAAATAAAGGAGTAGACAAGACTAACGAAACCGATCCCGAAGGTTATGGTAACATATTTTTCACCGTTCTCACCCGTAGGAACAGAACAAGGACTAGAATCTTCTTTACGAAAGTCAAAAAGTAGAAACTCATACTACAATCGATACCCGAACAGTATATACCAGTAATAATACAATTCTATACGAGGGAAATACAGGTGAAAGACTTCTCAAAAACAAATAGTATTTACCTACAACTTAAGATAAATTTCTAAAAGACGTAGATGACTCTACTAGTATACTAAAATTAAGAAGGAAAACAATTAAACTACATAATACAGTCAACTAAACGGCTTCAACTCTGTAAGAACGTGGGGACCTTATTTAGATTGAACTAGTACCATATACCAAGAAAATTACATAACAACATAAGTCAAGCGATTATATAACAACTCTTAATAACACAAATATAAGTAGTGAAAGGGGATATTAAAAAAAACACAACAGGAAAAGACTAAAACCATAGTTCCATTACAATCGAAGTATTTTACGATCTTTTGTAAGGGAATAGAAATAAAGAAACATTTTCAAACTCTTCCTATCCATAATATAGAAGAGAAGCACAAACCATCTTAAGTGGAGACTCTGACAGACCAGGACTTGAGAACAAAGAACCCTTCAAAAATCAATAACAAAGTTAGAGGAATCTTAAGGTAGATAAATCTAATAGATAAAGAAGTACTAAGTTAGGACCTTCTAACATACTTAGATTCTTAAATAGGTAAAGAAGATTAAACAGGTAAAAATCGTATAAGTATCATAAGAGAATATTAGAAAACAAAGAGACACCGTCAGTAACATGAAAACGGAAAAACAAAGACTAAAATAAATAGACTCGAAAGAGAAAAAGAAAACACTCAGATCGATTTCTAAACAGTCAAAACAAATAGAAAAGTTTATCGGTCGAGAATCAAAATAACTAGAAAAGACAATAAAAGAATCAGGGACAAAGTAAATAAGGGTGAGACTAGAAATAATAAAGGAAGAAGAAATGATTGAAACCCGAAGTAAACAAGAAGATCAAGAAAATTCACATTTCAATATAACAAACCCCCTCCTAAAAAGAACGAAGAACTCTATCTGGATATCACGATAGGAAGAATCATAATGAAAACAACGTAGGGTTTCCAAAACCATACAACATATAAATAAAAGTAAACAGAATTCTATAAAAAACTGAAGAGGGAATTAAAGAAACAACTGTGTTGTCAACAAGTGATTGTACAATAAATTAAAGGTACATAATCACTAAAAAGGTAGAAAGAAGAATCTCAACTAAACATTAAAGTTTGTGACACCAGTCTTTTTTTTTACGAAACATACTAAAGTTAGAACAATTTAAACAACTTTAAATTGTTTAACAATTTAAATAAAACGTCGGATCCTACGCTAGAGAGGACCTCTTACACGTGAACTCTTTTCACACATAAAACGACGTAAGTCTACCTTATAAGACACATTGATATGATTCAGTTAGATCAGATTATAAAGTAAATTCCGGTGACATAGGAACAACTTAAAGATAGACGTATTAGATAGGTAACTACATTCACCTCATAATTTCAGGGAACGATAATTACACGACGACAGTTAAAGAGGGAAATCCAGACAATTAACGAAATATATAAAACCATACACATATATATATAGGACCCATACACATATAATTGTTGCCAATGCACAATGGGAAAAAAGGAACTTCAGATAAAACAGATTGTACTCATATCATGTGAACGAAAGAAAACCAACAGAAAAAAAATTCATACCAGAAGGTAGGGAAGAGAAACTTGGATACTAACAGAAATCTCGACTCTAATCAGAGGACCTCCGTCGTATATCAACCTAGAATAAAAAAGTAGGTAGATAGGTGAGACAGAAACCTGATCCTTTGAGTCAGATGAATGTAAATCCTACTAATCATTATTTACTCCTGAATAATCACGGTTAAAAAGAAAACATAAAAAACCTCTCAACAAGATATCGGGGGAACAAAGGAAAAGGAATAATAAGACAGACGATAAAATCAAACCACCAAAAGATACTACGAAAAGAGTCAAAATAAAAAATACAAAGTGTAGAGAAGAGATCTAAACCCAAAACATCAATAGTACTTCAAACAGAGTATCTATTTTAACAGGAAAAACACGACTATCGTAAAATAGAAGTAAATGGATATGTCCAAGAGAGGAAAAGGAGAAGGGGAAAATACAAAAACAACGGAGTTTCATAGGAAAAAATAAATACTCAAACAATGTCAATAAAGATGACGAAAAAAGAGAAACGAAAAATACGATATTAATTTACAAATTGTTGGAAAAGACTACATCCAAACGTCAGAAGACTATGACGGTGGAATGAGTTTGAAAACATATAAAGAGAAGAAAACAAAGTCCATCTTCTAAAAGAAAGTTGTAAAAGGATTCCATTGTGACGACGACGACGATTCAGTGAAGTCAGCACAGGCTGAGACACACTGGGGCATCTGCCCCCGGGTGACAGAGACCCTAAGAGGTCCGTTCTTGTGACCTCACCCAACGGTAAAGGAAGAGGTTACGTACTTTCACTTTTCACTTTCACTTCAACGAGTCAGTACAGGCTGAGAATCGGTGGGGTACCTGACGTCGGATGGTCCGGGGAGGCAGGTACCCTAAAAGGTCCGTTCTCATGACGTCACCCCACGGTAACCGAAAAGGCTTCTATTGTGATCACCACTATTTGAGGAAGTCGAAAGCAAACAAACCCTTTCGGAAATAAAGAGGAAGTTTGGACTCTCTATTGAAACAACCTATCTCATAAGAAACGTCTGTCAAAATTTGAAAGTATGCAACTCACACAATAAGGTGAAAGAGGACCGGATATCTCGAAGACGATTCTTTAGACTATGGGATTACCCTCAAGGAAACATCAAAAGACATGAAAAAGTATCGATAAAAATGTTAAAAAGGAAACATTTATTTTTTTTAAATGAAAAAAAATAATAAATTACGGGATCTTAACAAATAAGAAATGTACTCTGTCTGATGTATTAACTCCCCGTCCTCAGACCCGAACACCAACAAAGACTTAATAAAGGTCGACGTGTAAGAAATCTGTTTATCGTATAAGAAACTTTTTGTTTATCCTTAGTTTCATTGTGTATTTTATTACGATCAAGTCCTTTAGTCCTTCTCCAGTTTCTCACCGTCTCTTTCTTCGTCTCCCTATCTTCGTCTTTGTTCTTTCTTCACGAACATGTGGGTGTACATAGTTACTACAATTTACTAGGTAGGGTCATAATTTAGAAGTATACTGACTAAGAACATGTCTGATCGAATGTCAACTGTGACAATTCATAATGTAAACAGTAAATGTGTCAAAATTATATTATATAGAACCTCTTCCAGAAAAACGTGGCTTCATTTCGACTCTACAAGAGAATCGAAACACCTGAATGTACAGGTCAAGGAAGAGGTCCAAATCCTTCAAGAGTTGACAATAAAGAAATTCATTTGAGAGACTAAGGAAAAGGGAGAGAAGAGGATGACCCTATGGTTAGTAGGAATACAACGGGATTGATTACCTCAGTCTATCAAGGATATCTTAAAGAAAAGAAAAAATCTGGAATCAAGAGAGACGAGAGAATACACATAGTAAAGGTCTAAAGACAGAAGTTTGAGTATAATAAAAGAAAGTATACCAGATAAGAGAAAGGTCACTAAAGATTATGTGAGAAGTAGAGTAAATAACTCAGGAAGACGAAGTGTTAAAGACAAACCAATAAAAATATTAAAGTTAAAGAAACCATTTGATAAGAAGAATAAGTAATCAAAATAAAGTCTTAAGTAACTTGACGGAAAGACTTAAAGAAGATCAAGTAACTGAAAGAAGTGCTGTCGATAAAACTTAACAGAAAGTCTGGTGTTATAAAGTACTGAACTTCAAACCAAAAATAACAATAAAAGAAAAACATTGTGATACAATGGTATCAAAAAGTACTACGAACTACTCAGGAAGAAGGGTACGTAAACTTTATCGTTTGTGCAAAGAAGAAATGCATTTCAACCCAAAACAAAAAAACAAAACAAAACAAAAAAATGAAGATTCTTAAGTTGTCCAATCACTAATCCCCGAAAAGAGATCAAAAGTCATCCACCACTATATTATGTTCAAAACCCAAGGAAAATGGACTCGGAAACCGATATAAACTCTTAGTCATGAAAGGTGGGAGATGTTACAGACGATTTTTACAGAGGACCACTGAAAGAACAACGACAAACACTAAGACCTCAGTAACCACGGAACGACGAAGGTCACAACGACGACAACGGGGACCTCGTAGTCCTACCATCTATGGAGGTGGTGTAGGTCCCAACGGACTCAGTGTCCGTACCAGTGACGATACACTCCTCCCTCTCTTCTCCTCGATAGGTCGACCGTAGCGTTCACGTAGACGGTGGAGGTCTAAACAACCCAAGTACCCACGGTTGCGTCACCAGTTCTTCCGACCTCAGTACCCACGGAGGTACCGACCTCCCTACCCTAGTGTCCCAGATGACGAGAACGACGGACCAAGGGACGTCGACACCCATGGTGACGTCGACCCTCCGGTCTGAGTCCACGGGACAGAGGATAAGATGGTTCACGAGACCCCGACGTCCGAGACAACAGTATCGGTCCCTCGGTCCTAGTGTTCGTGGTGGAGACGACGAGGGGGTCAAGAAGAAGGAGGTACACAAATCCGGGTCATGGAAATCTACATGTCTATAGACCTTGACAGGTCGTAGGACTACACAACCCGTCTCAATAACCACACAAACGACTCAATACCTACAAAATGACCAACATCTGTCTTCCCCTCTCTGCTACCCTCGTAGTACACGGTGGTACTAGGAGTGTTTCATAAAATTATACAAAGAGGAAGAGACTCGTTTAGATGTTTATAGTCAAAAAGGACTGAGACTTTCTCGTTAATAAGTCCCTTGGGTTAGACAAATGGTACACAGAACCTCCTCCAACTGTTATTCGGTAGTGAGACCGAAGGTATAAAAAGTATCACCACTGGAGAGTTCTTCACACAGAGTAAACGAACTGACTAAAAAGTGGAAAGGTCTTAACACAAAAATATTGTCCCTCCCTTACATTTTGGACCCGTGATGTCTCGAGGGATTCCTCAAGAGTAACTACATCTTTCTTGGAGTCCTATAAGTTTCTGTAGGATACTTATTCGTTTATGTCTTCATTGACACGTAAAAGTAGTCCCTGAAACTTAAACATTCAAAGTTCCTTCGACCACCTTTACGACGTTTACAAAATAAAAGGAGGTTTCCAACGATTAAAAGATCTGGGTTTGGGCTTAGGTGACCTTTGTAATTTCACGTATAGTCTGTTTCTAAACCCCAATGAACATACAATCACTAAACTGAATTTCAATAAAGTATTGGTTATGAGTGTTAACCAGAGCTCACCCTTTATCTACCCCTTTGTCACCTTTGTCACAGTCTGAAATAAAACCCCCCGAGGTTTCAGTGACGTCTACCACTGACGTCGGTACTTTAATTTTCTGCGAATGAGGAACCTTCTTTTCAATACTGGTTGGATCTATCGTATAAGTTTTCGTCTCTGTAATGAAACGGTTGATTCCAGGCAGATCAGTTCCGATACCAAAAAGATCATCAGTACATACCTACACTCTCAACTTGACACTTCTTCCGACTCACGGCTTCTTAACTACGAAAACTTGACACCACAACCTCTTCTGAGAACTCTCAGGGAACCTGACGTTCCTNAGTCGGGACCCTAAAGAAACCTTCCTTACTACGATTTCGACTTTGAGGTCATGAAACCGGTGGAGTACGCTTCTCAACTGAGTAACCTTTTCTGAGACTACGACCCTCCCTAACCCCCGTCCTCTTCTTCCCCTGCTGTCTCCTACTCTACCGACCTACCGTAGTGACTGAGCTACCTGCGCTCAGACTCACTTAAGACCCTCAACCACTACCGGTCCCTCCGGACCGCACGACGCTAAGGACCCCAGCGTTTCTCAGCCTGTGCTGACTCACTGACTTGACTTGACTTGACTTGAGGTCTATGGCATGACCCTGAAAAGAGGTATTGTACAGTATGTCACCCCGAGTTCAAGGAACATATACCTCGGAACGTAATTAAAGTACCGTCTGACTGTACTGACGTTTCTTATTTAGAAAAAGTTCGGTCTAATTTCTTCCAGTAGAGGTTCAAAAACCAGTCTTTCGTGTGTCGGTACGAGATCTATTCTGGTCTCGATCCTCAACTTTCGGGATATCTTCGACTCTCTTGACGACACAAAAACAAAAACAAAAACAAAAACAAAAACGTAGACCGATTAAGAGATACAGACCTCTATGAAAGAGACAACGTGAATGTATCTTCGGTTTAAACAAACGGGGTCAGTACCGAAAAGTGAGAAAGGTGGTAAACTCATGCGTTGTTTCTGACTTAAGTTAGGGGTACATGATTTATATTTATGTTTAGGAGTTCTTTTCTTTGGGTTAAAACGGTTGAACTTAGTACATGGCTGGGTTAGTGACCACTGGTCCCTCCCCTGTCTGAGGATACCAGGTAATGGATGAGTCTCCCTCGTCTCCCTCTAAAGTTTCTCTGTACCCGGTGAATCTTTTACTAACCATCCGGTACTAACAAAGAAGGGGAACTAATGGTTAGAGTCGAGATAGGTCATGGGGGTGGTGTTGGTGTCCAAGATTGGTTTTACCTGATGATCGTCGGTGAAATCTCGTGTCCCGAGAAAGAGTTTTCGAGAAACGAAGACTAAAGTGGACCTTACAATGGGTGAAAAGTGGTGGTGGAGAACATGATGGGTGGGTGAAGGAAAGGGAGTGATTGAGGTAGAAAGTTCACTTATGAGATCAACACAGTCCACAGGATACACCAGGGTAGAGTTTGACGTAAGTAGAATGAATATCCTTAATCTCCAAGGACAAATGGACAGACAGGGGTGTTATACATATTTGAGGTTCTTCTGTCTCTACCGTGGAACAAGTAATGATATACAAGTCACGAACTGTCTCATAACCGCTCTCATCCTCTGTCACTATGATTGATTTACCCACTGACCAGGTTCGACATTCCAAGTTTCATACGACAGTAACTCTTTTAGCGGACAGGTTCATAGAATACTGGTTTACGATATTAGAAAATCAAAGACTCAGTATGTGTTATGGTGAAGGAAAAAAATCTAACAAAAATATAAACTTTCTAGTAAAATTCACAAACTCCAAATATTCTAACAGAAGTCTACTCAACTCATAAAGTGATAGTAGTAAAACCAACTTCAAGTCAACTTAAATATATAAAGGTACAAAATAAACAAAGTTTCTGTAGATACTATTGAAGTTCACCACCATTGGGGTCTTAATACTAGGACTTTACGGAAACCTAGTAACTACGTCCTAAAACGTTCACCCCAACATGTATCCAACTAACAGACCTGTCCAGTCTTCCGAAAACTGAAGTTTTGAGATTTGTGTGTGTGTTTTTTTAATTGTAGTCAAAATAGACAAGGGTGACTCATGAACCTGTATTTTAGAAATAAAAGACTCTTGGGATTTCTCTGTCGAACTCTAAGTGGAGTTAGTACACAGTGATTGAGGATTCTCTTTCTTTTTGATCCGTTGTGTGGTACACCTCCCTCCCCCTAAGTCGACAGAAACAACGGGAAAGGGAACTCCAGACCCTCATCCCTCCCGGGACGAAACACAAGACTCCAGTCTTAGGTCTCGGGCTCGCTCTCGACTTTATCTGTCGTTGGGAGACTCGATAGACAGTAGGTCGTAAGTGTAACGGAACCGAAACTTTGATTGTTACCTTTTGATCTCAATCTAAAAAGTTTGACACCGAACATATTTAAATGACCCACAGACCTCCGATACAACTTTCATACAAATCCGAAGACCATGAGAACACTTTCATGTCAAAATTTTTTATAAATCGAACGAACCACTCATATTGAAGACTTTATTAAATCGAGGAAAGGGTAAAATTCATTGTTGTATTAAAATTGGTCATAGTTACACAAATAAGATTTCATATATGAGAGATATTCCCTTTCATTCGAAACTAGTACAGCAAGGGATCTCCTTCTTTGTATAAACAAACTGAACTGGACCTACTTGTTCCTCTCTCTTTATAAAACATTGAAGAGCAAATACTGAAGGAAAGAGATTGTAAACAAATTAGTAAGTATAAAAGATATAGAAAGATGAATATTGTAATTCATGTTCTATGTTTGACATACGTACAAAAAAGACGTTGTAATCTTGTTTTAGTACTTTCAGAAAAGACGGTTAGAAGTCCAAGAATATTTATCAACGAGACATTTATCAACAGTCTCCACTCGAGTTTCAGAAGGATGAGACTGTAGAAAGTAAATAAAATTTAATGTCTTAGAACTAATTTACAATTGTAAGGTTATTATGTAATTCTCTGTTACCGAAACTATAGATTCTGAAGATATCACGAATTATATACACTCTATGACGAGATTCATGAAATGTTTGTATAATTGAGTAAATTGTCATAGTACGTCTTTGGGACAATTCATCCATTATAATAGTAGGGGAAAAATATCTACTCCTTTGGTTCTGAATCTCTCCGGGTTCCTGAGTATTGATCACTCGGTCCACCTCAGGTCTAAGCTTAGATCCGTCAGACTGAGGTCTCCAAGACCCACGAAAATTGGTGAAACAAAACATATCTCTCTACATCTAATCGTAAAGAGTTTATCCCCCACTAAGACGAGGGGTGGTCTCCTGTAAACGTTCCCGACCTCTGTAAAAACCAACGGTGTTGACTCTACCCTCGGTGTTACGATGACCATATATCATCCATCTTTGGTTTCTACGACGACGATTTGTAGGATGTTTTATGTCGTGTAAGACGGTGTTTTTCCTTAATAGACCTTGTTTTAAGTCATCACGGTTCCAACTCTTCGGGACTAACTGTCTATTCACTACTATTTAGTCACTATTGGTTACTATCTACTATCTGTATCTAACTATCTACTGTCCTAACTCCCGACAACTTTACCTATATATTTGACCGGAAGATTCTAAGTTAAAAAAATTAATTTTTTATTAAATTTAATTGTGATTTTTAGGAATAGAAGAGTGTTCCCCTCCAATCCCAGGGTCAGTTCTACCAATTCACACTAATTCTTACTGACGGGAGTCACCTCTTTGTCTGTATCTCTTATCTGAATACCTGTACCCCTCTCTCCTCCGCTCCCACTCTACACACCTTTCTCGTTGTACCTTTGAATGTAATGGTATTCATTTTATCTATCGGTTGTCCTTAAACGATATACCGAGTCCTTTGAGTTTGTCCCAGAGATAGTTGGATCTCCCCACCCTACACCTCCCTCTACCCTCCCTCCAAGTTTTTCCTCCCCTATACACATATGGATACCGACTATGTACAACTCCAAACTGTCTTTTGTTGTTTTAAGACATTTCGTTAATAGGAAGTTAATTTTTATTTATAAAAAAAATTACTGAAGAGAAACACCTTAGTGTACTTAGTAGACCGATAGTGGTAGGACGAACAAGGGAAAGACTGAGGTTTGACGTCCTGAGTCGTCACCACCTTAAGACGAAAGTATGGGAGTGTGAGAACTGAGAGAAGTCAGGACTAGTGTTAGGTATCAAAGAAGTTTGACATCGTCTCTTCCTGCATCTGGGTAAAAATAAGGGGTCCCGTTTGGAAGATCGTCAAAGTCTGAGTTGTGTCCTTGTGTACTAACCTCTTCAGTAGACCGGACAAGGACTTTCCTTGACAGTGACTCCCGACCCAGAGAACAACCCCCATGCCCCTTCCCCCCTTGTTGAAGTCACTCCTTCCTACCCTACCATTACACCCGTTCCATACCCTGACTTTACGAGACTTTCTGTGTCCTATTCTCAGACCTTTCCCACAACGATCAATCTTTCGGTATCTTTGGGTTCAAAAACTATCTGTAGACTACGACCCCGTTGGACGGAAACCGTACAGTTCCTGACTCCTCGTACGTCCAGTAGGAACTAATGAAGGTCTGGATCGGTCACTCGTTCATAGATTCCGACCTTTGGGAGACTGGTTCTTAACGTTTCTTTTTCTACCTCCAGGAGAATCAACAAGTACGTTTTGAAGACGGACCTGAACCGAAACGGTTCAATTTACTCTCGAGTACTATAGTAAGAGAACCGGAAAGGAAGGTGGTTGAATTAAGTTTCCTTGGAAAGTTTATGGAGGAGGTATCCCTGGATGGAGACGTACACACCGTTTGCAGATAAACGAAGAAGATGACCTCTTCTTTTTTTATATATTAGAGACAGTCCCGTGTGAGATCAGTTTTATTATCAAAAAGAGTTTAAATTCATTTAAAGTGTAAAGACTTTCTTTCTCTGAGAAAGAAAGACTCGAAATGTAGGAGTGACTTTGTAGTGACGGTGGGGTGGGAGTCCTTTTTTTAAGGACAAACTACCCCGGAAGTTGAATGATCTTCTCAAGAGATCTGAGTACAGTCTTAAAATGTATTTGAAGATGATCAGTCGACTCGTTTATTTTTACTAACCTTAGAAGTTGTACGTAAAGACAGAAAATAAATATGAGAAGGAAGTCTGGACCCTTCCGGAACAACGGACGTACACAGTCTACGACACACTGGGGTATTCTAAATTCAAACGAAGTAGTGACAGTAATATAGTGTGTTAACTAGGAGAGTCTTATTGAGATAGTAGTTCTTATAAGAATGGAAACTGTGACCCATACGACGAGTGTGTGATAAAATACCTCGGTTAGGGATCAACTTAAGGTTAGTACAGTGTAAAATGTTGGTCGTGCACCGAGTCAAGTTTCTGACGGAGGGATAACCCAGATAAGAACTCAATCCCTAGAAGAGGTAGTGACCGATCTGGTATACTGTTCGACATCTCTAACAAGTTAGAGTCGAAAACAAAGAAGAGGGTGGAATCCGAAATAGATCCCTCTGAGAACGGTGTACTTCCTAAAGTGACAGTTCCCTTATAAAAAAAGGAACTTTTCAAGAGTCTCTCTCCCTATGACCCCGTATACGAGTGTAAAAGATTCTATACTAATGTGACTATTCCAAAGTATACGGGGGCAAATAGGTTCGTTAAATTGTTTATACATGATCTTGTCAAAAAGGTCATTATAAATTCATTAATCGATCATAAACTCTTTGTCAAGAAACGATCAGAAAGTCTTTTCTTGACTAACGATTAAGAGAGAGACTGAAGATTAGTGACTCGGTAAACAGATTCCAACAGTCAACTTACTTACACCTTTTACAAGGTTAACCTCTCCAGTTCTAATTTTGTCTTAAGTCAGAGTTTAAATGAACCGAGATCACATCTTTATATATGAGGTTAAAAAGAATTGAGGACGGTCTGCTTCGTTTTCTTTTTTTTTTAGACGAAGTAGAATGGATATGAGTCTCCTGACCATTTAATTCTTAAACACGTTACATCGACTGTGATCCGTCTCTTAGTCGGTCTTGTTACAGATTGTGTGTCATCCACGAATTATTCATATACTATAACTTTATTGAATTACTGGGACTCACACCACTGTCTGTAGTGTAGCTTTGTAGACCGTGGGTCGGGGTCTCACACGACAGACAACGAATCCGTGAGACAAGAGTGTGTAACCAAATAAAAATGTACGTGTGTAAAATAAATTTTTTTACAAAAGTAGATATTAAAATTATAGGTCGGTTGACACGTATTACAAATTACTGTAGGATAATTGTTTCTTTGTGAAAATCTTCTTGGTGTCCCTTCATTGTTAACGACGAAAAGAGGAATCATGGACTATGTTCCAAACCGTTATCTCCGTAACTGATTGTCGAGAACGAGTAAAGGTCCCGGGTGTCTGACAAAGTCCTCCGTTCATAGAAATGGACATCGGAATAGGAGTTTTGTTACCGACCTTACCGAAATTCACTTTGACTATGTCCATCATAATAGTATATAGAGGTAAAATATCTATTCCTTTGTTCCAAACTTTATAATTTACTGAACGTATGCAAGTGTGTCGATCATTCTCCACCTCGATTCTTAAGTCGGGTTCTGATAGGTGACGTTTTGAACCGTAGTCGCACCCACTGTACTTGGCTGTCTGGGACGAGTCGGATTTTGGTAAAGATGACTAACTGACGAGTACCGGAATTCTGCCGGATAGTCTTCGAAACGGAAACACGATTCATACCAGGAGAGGAGATCTTGAATATATTTACACGGAACTCTACCTTTTCGATTCCCAGTTCTTATGGGTTGGTGTTCCACGGTTGACATGAGTTATTAGAGATGATCACTGTCTTTCGTTCTTACCGAATTCTCATTACCTTCAGAGAACCTTATCCCTTTCTGGGGACTTCTTTCCTAACCCCCTCACTCTTCACTTCTTCAGAACCCCGACAAATATTGGACAATAGTTACTATAAAATAATTATCTTCCAATTCTAACTTTTATATTCGAAACGTCACCTATCAGAACCCGACTTAATAGTCGAGGTGATGAAGGATCGACACACTTGTATACTTTAAATAAATTATAAAGTTTAGAACAAAGAAGTAGATATTTTACCTCTATTACACCATTATGATGGACATAGTCAAAGGACTCGGACAGTATTTTTTACTGGTGTTTCAACCACCGAATTTTGTTGTCTTTAAATAATAGAGTGACAAGACCTTTGGTCTTCGGGATTTAGTTTTACAACCATCTCAACCAAGGAACATCTCCAAGACTCCCTCTTAGGTAAGGTCCGAAGAATGGTGAAAGTCCATCGATGTCCGTTTGGTATTACAAGGGACCGAACCCGATGTATTGAGGTTAAGGACGGAGACAGACGTGTAATGGTGAAAGAGACACAAAGTTTCTTTGTGAATCCCGAAAGGGTCACCGACTCTGGTATTTTTTAGATGGACGTTACGTCCTCTGGGTCCAAGTCAGGGACCCAACCCTTCTAGGGGACCTCTTCCTTTACCGTTGGGTGAGGTCATAAGAACGAACCTCTTAAGGTGCCTGTCTCCTCGGACCACTCGATGACAGGTACCCCAGTGTTTCTCGGCCTTGATGACTCACTAATTGTGTGACACAGAGTTTTAAAGGAAGAGGAGGAATGCACCTCTGGTCAGTAACCTAAATCCCTGATGAGATTAGGTCCTTCCAGAATGGACCACCGAGTCTACCATTTCTTAGACGGACGTTACGGTCTCTGGACTCAAACTAGGGACCTAACCCTTCTAGGGGACCTCATCCTTTACCGTTGGGTGATGTCATAAGAACGGACCCTTTATGGTACCTGTCTCTTCGAGCCACCCGAGGTCAGGTACCCTAGAGTTTCTCAGACTATACTGACTCGTTGATTGTGTAAGTAAAAAAACATTAGGTCCTACTAATTTAATTCCTAGGGGTTTAGTTTAATTGTATGACGGATACCTGTCATTCTTAAGTTATTTACTAGTGATACTAATGCTTGTACAATTCAGAAGTAATGAATGTTCGAATGTATCCTTGTTACTTTCAGGACGAGATGTCTTTTACGTACTAATAATATAATACTCACAAACACACGGTTGCAAAACCGTAGATCAGAGTGTTATAAACAATCTACCTAAGTATAAACGACCGGACCATGAACCAATATTCTATGGAATGTTTATAATAATTAAGAAATTATTCACGTTTTCGCCACTATTTCAGTTTTCACTATCATGTCTCTGAACTTTCTAATGATCCTTAGGATTTTATCTGTAATATAAAATTTTCTTTCTACTCGTAAGGTCTGTTCTACCACATCTGATGAAAAAGACACGAGGGACGATTTTTGTCGATACTTGGGATTTTTATTGAGTTCTATGTTGTTTCTTTTTGAGACTTTCTACCTTCTACCTGGTGTTATGACTTCCTTGTGTTTTCCCCATCCCGTTTAAAACTTGATGGTAGGGTGATTTCTTCCGGTTCTTCCGGTGGTTCTGGACCGTAAAGGACTGGGGGTTGGATAATTCTCTTTCCTGTCGGGTCTGTCCAAGTAAGGAGGGGCTCTACCATGTCCTCAGGGTAACTGTTATAATACACAGGGACCGTCTCGGTCCTTCCCCTTAATTAACTTTCAGGATGACTGTTATTTAATAAATGATCCTATTCGTGAGTAGATAGGAATGGGACGAACTCTGAGTTGAGGTGTTGGATCTCTGCGGTGTGTCGATCTTCCGTGACTGTTTCTCCTAGTGTCGTGTTCGCAGTTGACCCCTTCGTAAGAAGAAGGGGTAACCTGGACTCCAAGGGGAGGAGGAGGTGAGTCTCTGTGACACACATACGCACACGCACGTGCACGTCTAATCCCCCTTCCTCCCCCCTAATCGTTCACCTAGTACGGTGTTATTTACACATCGGACTCCACATGAAGTAGAAGGTGTCTCCCCTCTAACGTTGTTCTACGTGGGTCAAGTCCTTCGGATAAGTAGGGACGTCCGGATTCTGAGAGGGACGGGGGTGAGTGTCTGTTTGGAGTATTGTTCGTGGTTCGATCCCTCCGTGAGAAGTAGGAGGTGTCTATCCTCCTCGGACGGTTTTGTTCGTGGTCCTTTGTAGTAAGTTGGGACTTCGTCCTCTGAGGGAAGGGGGTGCACGTTCCACGTCTCTTGGTTAGGACTCGTTTGAAGAAGTCGAGGGAGTATGTTACGATCGTTCCTAGTCACCTTCGGGGTCATCGTACTCTGTTTACTGTCCCTGTTTTTATCCTGGTGTTTCCGAGACTTTTCTTTATAACAGTAACCTTGGTGTCAAGGTTTTAATCCAGTCCTGAACGTACGATTTAGATTTGTTTCACTGATGGACAACTTTAATTTCCCCAGGTGTAAGAGGTTACTGATATGTCACATATCAGAGGGAATACTGATATGTCACCTTCACTCTTTATCTAAATTCCCTGATCTAGACTATCTGTCTCACGGACTACTTGATACCTGTCTCCAAACATTGTAACATGTCCTCTGTCCTTAGTTCTGGTAGGGGTTCTTTTTCTTTACGTTTTTTTCGTTTTACCGACAGACTCCTCCGGAATGTTTATCGACACTTTTGTTCTCTTCACTTTTCGTTTCCTCTTTTTCTTTTTATTTGGGTAAACTTACGTCTCAAGGTTTCTTATCGTTCCTCTCTATTCTTTCGGAAGGAGTCGTTAGTTACGTTTCTTTATCTCCTTTTGTTATCTTACCCTTTCCGATCTCTAGAGAAGTTCTTTTAATCTCTATGATTCCCTTGTAAAGTACGTTTCTACCCGAGTTCTTTCCTGTCTTTAACATACCCGGATTGTCTTCGTCTTCTGTAATTCTTCTCCACCGTTCTTATGTGTCTTCTCGACATGTTTTTTCTAGAAGTGCTGGGTCTATTAGTGTTACCACACTAGTGAGTGGATCTCGGTCTCTAGGACCTTACACTTCAGTTCACCCGGAATCCTTCGTAGTGATGCTTGTTTCGATCACCTCCACTACCTTAAGGTCAACTCGACAAAGTTTAGGATTTTCTACTACGTCACTTTCACGTGTTAACGTAAGTAGAGTGTGTGATCATTTAATTACGAGTTTTAAGAGGTTCGGTCCGAAGTCGTCATGCACTTGGCACTTGAAGGTCTACAAGTTCGACCAAAATCTTTTCCGTCTCCTTGGTCTCTAGTTTAACGGTTGTAGGTGACCTAGTAGCTTTTTCGTTCTCTCAAGGTCTTCTTGTAGAGAAAGACGAAATAACTGATACGGTTTCGGAAATTGACACACCTAGTGTTATTTAACACCCTTTAAGACTTTCTCTACCCTTATGGTCTGGTGGACTGGACGGAGAACTCTTTGGACATACGTCCAGTCCATCGTTGTCAATCTTAACCTGTAATTTGTTGTCTGACCAAGGTTTATCCTTTTTCTCATACAGTTCCGACATATAACAGTGGGACAAATAAATTGAAGAGACGTCTCATGTAGTACTCTTTGCGACCCGACGTTCTTCGTGTTCGACCTTAGTTCTAACGACCCTCTTTATAGTTATTGGAGTCTATACGTCTACTGTGGTGGAAATACCGTCTTTCACTTCTTCTTGATTTCTCGGAGAACTATTTTCACTTTCTCCTCTCACTTTTTCAACCGAATTTCGAGTTGTAAGTCTTTTGTTTCTAGTACCGTAGGCCAGGGTAGTGAAGTACCGTTTATCTACCCCTTTGTCACCGACTTAAATAAAAAGACCCGAGGTTTTAGTGACTTCTACCACTGACGTTGGTACTGTAATTTTCTGAGAATGAGGAACCTTCCTTTCAATACTAGTTGGATCTATCGTATAAGTTTTCGTCTCTACAATGAAACGGTTGTTTACAGGTAGATCAGTTCCGATACCAAAAAGGTCACCAGTACATACCTACACTCTCAACCTGATATTTCTTTCGACTCGTGACTTCTTGACTAGGAAAACTTGACACTACAACCTCTTCTGAGAACTCTCAGGGAACCTGTCGTTCCTCTAGGTTGGTCAGGTAAGATTTCCTCTAGTCAGGACCCACAAGTAACCTCCCTGTCTACAACTTCGACTTCAAGGTTATGAAAATCGGTGGACTACGCTTCTCAACCGAGTAAACTTTTCTGGAACTACGACCCTTTCTAACTCCCGTCCTCCTCTTCCCCTGCTGTCTCTTACTCTACCAACCTACCGTAGTGAGTGGGTTACCTGTACCCAAACCCACGGGAGGCCCTCAACCACTACCTGTCCCTCAGAATCACACGACTCCAAGTACCCCAGCGTCTCTCAGCCTGTACTGACTCGCTGACTTGACTTGACTTAAGAGGTCACATTATCGGTTTTACAGGTTGCACGTTAACTTTTAGTAAAATTTAGTCCTTGATCCTTTTAGTTTTGGACTTCCTTTTCTCTAGAAATTAACTACAGTTGTGATTTTACTTAGTCTACAACCTTAATAGAATCTTTCTAAGTTCTTAATGTGTAATATAACTTCTACACTTTTTATTAAAAATTTTTAGAGTCGTTTCTTTGTCTTCTAACATTTTTTGATTTACATTTAATTCTTCACTGTTAATGTTATACTCTTTATTTTTGAGTGACTTACCTGAGTTATCATGTCACCTCTCCTGTCTTCTATTTTAGTCATTTGAACTCCTGTCTAGTTATCTTAAATAAGTCTAAAAAAGTTTGTGTGTAGACTGTTTCCTGAACATAGATCTTAAATTTTTTTTTTGGAGAGTTTTACGTTGCCATTTGTTTGTTAGGATAGTCTTATATCCGTTTTCTGTATTTGTCCGTAAAACGGTTTCTCCTATGAATCAACCTTTTAATTTGTGTACTTTTCTATAGGTTATAGTAATGGGTAATCTCTTTACGTTTAATTTTGGTTTTACTCTATAATGATGTGTGGATAATCTTCTTGATTTTATTTTTGTATAACTATTGTAGTTTTACGACTGTTTCTACACCTCTTTGACCTAGTGTATATGTAACAACCATTCTTACATCTTACCATATCGGTAAGACGTTTAACCAAACCGTCACAGAATTTATTTGATGTCGAAACAACTTACCGATTTTACCATTTCTTAGATGGACGGTTACGTCCTCTATGTTCTCTGCGTTCATCCTAGGGTCTCGGCTCTTTTAGCGGACCTCTTCCTTTACCGTTGGGTGAGATCATAAGAACGGACCTCTTAAGGTACCTGTCTCCTCGGACCGTCCGGTGTCAAGTACCCCAGCGTTTCTCAACCTGTGCTGATTGTCTGATTGTGAAAGTGAATTTGATTTGTACTTTAATGGTATACTTCCTCATTAACGTGAGTTTTGTACTTTTGAATTTAAGTATATTTTCGGAATATGTTTATATTAGTTTTGACCTTTTATTTGGTTCACAGGAAGTTGAACATTTACCAATTGGTTTTCTGTTATATAAGCATTGTAACTTATGGTGAGTCGTTACTTTTCTTTGTCTGATAACTATTTGTATTGTTGAAACTACTTAGAGATCTCTTAATACGATTCACTTTTTTCAGACTTTACCAATATATGATATAATAAGATCGATACATTGTAAAACTTCTCTATTTCAAAATCTCAACCTCTTGTGTAATCACCAACGGTCCCCTAGTCCACTTTCCTCCATTCCACCACTTATATTAATATTTTTCTGTTGTCCTACCCGAGGATATCACTACTTTTAACAAGACAAGAACCTGACAAAGTTACAGTCATAGGACCGAAACGATAACATACTGTCAAAACGTTCTATGATGTTGACCCTCTTTGACTCATTTCCCATGTGTTTAAGTAAGACATAATAAAGAATGTTGACGTACATTTACATGTCGATAGAGTTTTAATTTTCAAAATTATTTTTCTCTCCGTTCTACCACTGGTACCATGTGTGTTTATCTTACTTAACATCTTTGTAAAGAGGTTCCGTTCTCGTTTAGGGCACTATCATCCTTTTTCTCCTCTGTTTTAACTGGTTTATATCTTTCGAAAACTGTTTCGATTTGTACATAATTTTTCGTCTTTGTAGTAAAACGGTTGTTTCCAGACAGATCAGTTTCGATACCATAAAGGTCATCAGTACATGTCCACACTCTCGACCTGGCATTTTTTCTGACTCTCGACTTCTTTACTACGGAAACTTGACACCGCGACTTCTTCTGAGAATTCACAGGGAACCTGTCGTTCCCCTAGTTTGGTCAGTTAGAATTTCCTTTAGTCAGGACTTATAGGTAACCTTCCTGGCTACGACTTCGACCTCGAGGTTATGACTACCGGTTTGGACTATACTTCTTGACTGAGTAACCTTTTCTGGGACTACGACCTTTTCTAACTCCCGTCTTCCTCCTCTGTTGTCTCATACTCTACAAACCTACCGTAGTGACTGAGCTACTTGTACTCAAACTCGTTTAAGACCCTCTACCATTTCCTGTCCCTTCGGACCGTACGACGTCAGGAACTCCAGTATTTCTCAGTCTGGACTGAATAACTGACTTGTTCTTTCGAAAACAAGTATCTGTCAACTGAACATAGTGACACCCGTGAACTACCGGAACTACCATCAATTTCGGTCCCAAGTCAAAATCTTTAACCTCTAAGTAGAGTCCTTTGAAAACGGAGGTCGGAATTCATCAAGGTATCTGAGTCCCGGACAAGGTTAGACACGTCATAACTTCCCTGATAACTCCCATCACACTCACACCTGTACACCTACGATTCCTAGAGGTATGTAGAGAACGCCTCGGGTGGTTCTTACTCCAATGGTTGAAGTCACCCACAAAGTACAGTTACTTTGTACCCTTTCTCGACGGACTCTCTTATTTAAGGTCGTCCAAAAATTTTTCACTGGTTTAAATATCCAATCTTCCTGATGTAGTGTTAGGTTGACAACCTTTACGAAGGTCCTTGAAGTTTGTATTTGGATACACCAAATGAGTCAAATCTGGTTGTGTGTTAACAAGTATCCTCGTCAGAAGGTTAAGGAACGAGTCAGTATTTCTCTCGTGAAAAAGACGAAGTATCTGTATCTCTGTACTAGGAGATGTTCTAAACGAAGATTTAACTTCGTTTGGTGTTTGACAGTTAGAAATGTTAGGAGTTTAAGAGGTTGAAATCAAATCGTGAGTTCCCTCAGTTAACCGACACCTCTCTCTTTCGTTCTCGGAAAGACCTCCCCCACCCACCACCGTCTTCGAGTCTGTTGTCTCGGAAGGTCTTACTCTTTGGTAACAACCTTGTACCAAACCCGAGGTAGGTCCGGAGATGACTACACCCCGACGTCTTTGTCTTTTGGGACTTAAGGACTGTATCATCGATGGAAACGAGAGTTTGGTGATCACTTACAAGAGGTTGAGACACCGTATCAATAGGATCTGTAGTAACTTTTTTCTCTTTAGATGTTTGTAAAACAACCCGACTTTTCTTTCCAAAAAACCGTTACCCTCTGAACCGGGAACCTTCGTTTTTACGTAACTTGTAAAGAGACAGTAGAGTGTCCTTGAGACTCCCCTTAAAACCACAAGACGAACTATAATCCTCTATTTTTCTCCTGTTTTGGAAAGAGGTGGGGTTTAGACCACCACCTCCGGAGGAGTCACGGTTTACTGTGTTTTCGAGAGAAGGAACTGAAATTTTTATACGAGAGGGTGACTCTACTCTAAGTCAGACACGTCAATCCATTGTATAAAGAAAATCTTGAACACCTTTACCGACACTACACTGACTATTATTGACACATCCCGTCACAAAAGTTTTCTGCGAAACTCCTTTTTTACAGGTTACGGTTTATTCAAACACTTTATCACGTAGTAGATGAAAAATTTGTCTTTAATTTCAGACCCTCTCTACGAAACAATTCTTAGGACCCATTAAAACAAATTGAACCGAACAGGTTTTGAACAAACTAGTGGGTTGAGATATATATAAAGTTTTTTAATTTTGTACTGATAGCATGTTTATATCATACGTACATTTTCAAATTGTGTTTCTAAATAAATTGAACAATTACTTCCATACATAATTACGATCGAGTTTCTTCCTAGACTCTCTGATCATATATGACAGTGACTTTCCTTCTTACGACTTTATTCTAGCGATTTAACGACTTTATATTTTGTCCACTTATAGAATGTTCTCTTATTTTGATAACTTTAATAGAAAAAGTAACCTGTCGATAATAAACATAAAGATGACTGTCTTTAGTAACCGTTGAAGATGTTCAATTGAACGTTGACACGTCTTAGGAGTGGAATTATTTGTCATTTAGTCCGTTACCATACAATGAGATAAAAAAATAAAAATTTTTTAAAAATAATTTCTTTTTTTTAGGAAGAAAAATTTTATGAGAAGAAGAGAAATAAAAAGTTTGGTAACACAGGTCCTGACTGAAAGTGATCATACTTTGCGGTGGGTCTTCGTCCAGTAGATGGTTACCAAATCGTGGTGCAGGGGGTGCTTACACACCACGTACTGGGCGTTCCCCCACCGACGGAAAGTCCGACACGGGACACAGGATGCTTCTTCCCGTGAGACGTGGGTCAGGGTTGCACAACGTCCCGCGTCCATACAATGAGATCTCGTTACTAAGATCACACGAGGGGTCTGGTTGTCGTGGTCGTAGTGACCTTAGGACAATCTGTATGTTAACGAATTCGGCGTGAGTTCTGGATGACTTAGTCTTTGAGACCCTATTCTACGTCGTAATACCCAAATTTTCGGGAGGTCCCGTAAGACTACAAATTACTTTCAAACTCTTGGTGACTGGATTTCTTAATCATCATTTATTTATTTATTCATTTATTTAATTAATCTTAACTAGAAGTCCGTTATTCATATAACGGTTATAGGGTCATACTGAAACGTTTCTGTACATCAGTAGGAAAACAGATAAAGATTTAAAACCTATTTAAAAAAGTCGGACAAAAGGTCACAGTGTGAAACGTTCCCTCAGAAGTTTTGTATCTAAAATTATAGGGTCGGAGACATCGTGTCCTGTCCTGTACTCTAGTCACAAGAAGTATGACGTCCAGTATGGTATAATTACCTAAGATTTTAATTAAATTCCTCAATACTAAGTATAAAAAATTACTTTACCTTACTCTACCATGTCTAATCTTTTGTAGTGTCACATATAAATCCCAATGATAACAAAGTACCTTTAAACCAACGTCAGCATATTTACCTCTCTTAAATTATACCTACCATCACCCTATGACAAAATTTACGTAAATAGTGATGTCCAAGGTTAGGTTTTTTTTAAATTTAATATCATCGTGTCACCAAGAGTTTGAAATCGGACGTACTCTTAGGTGTGTGTGTATACACACACACACACACACACATCTCTCTTTCTAGAGCGATAAATCAATCTGGTTTTATTTCATCACTTATAAACCCATGATAAAATCTAAATAATATCTAATTAAATTCTTTTAATAAAGTATGAAAGTTAGACCAGTCTTAAACTAATTAACGGGTTATGTTAAAGTGAAGAAAACCCGTTTATTTCACTACGACGAGAAATGAATCCTACTTCTTTCTGTATGACCATTGAACTACGATCGTTCTGTCATGTTTGTGTTTTTCGGTTTACACTGTAAAAATGGTATTCAGACTGATGACACTCCGAGTGTCTGACTATTGTTTCATTTCGATTGTTTAGAGAAGGTTCTGGGTCTCGAACCCCTTATGACATATGGTATGGGAAGAACCACTCATTAGTCTGTATAACCGGGGGATTTCCGAGGTTCTTCAGTACCTCGTTTCTTTATACAAGTCAAGACGAATTATGGTGTAAAAGATAGGAAAATCCAGACGACGACGACGATTCAGTGAAGTCAGTACAGGTTGAGACACACTGGGGTATCTGCCGTCGGGTGGTCCGAGGGGACAGGGACCCTAAGAGGTCCGTTCTTGTAACCTCACCCAACGGTAAAGGAAGAGGTTACGTACTTTCACTTTTCGCTTTCACTTCAGCGAGTCAGTACAGACTGAGACTCGTTGGGGTACCTGACGTCGGATGGTTCTAGGAGGTAGGTCCCTTAAAAGGTCCGTTCTCATGACCTCACCCCACGGTAACGGAAGAGGCTAGGAAAATCCAGATACTTTTGGAAATAATAGTAAGTGTAAGTAAGTATTATTGACAAGAGACACTTTTGTCACGTTTAATGTCATATGAAACCTAATACGTTCAAATCCTTTTACTAGAAGTTTGAAAATTTATTATATAGACGTTCGTCATAATAGGAATATATAATAAATATAAAATGTATGTAACATGTTGGTGGTACATGAATTCATAATATATGTGACATATTGTATGTACTTTTTCTTTAAATTCTACTACCTTATTTTATTATAAAAGTTTTTAAAAGATAAAAATCTTTTATATTAAAGAGATCTTTTATATTATAAAATATAAAATAAATAAATACCATATCTTCAAGATATAATTATAGTCCGTTTCATCTAAATTTCCGTTCGTTTTAATGATCCCTAATTTTTCACTGAAATGTATTGCATTTTCCGAGTTAAGTGATTTTCTGTATTCTCAAGATTAACAAATACGTGGTTTGTCTCGAAGTTTGATGTACTTCGTTTTTAGACTATATTGACTTTCTCCTTTACCTATTTAAGTGTTTTGTCTACTTTTTTTAAGTGAGGAAAGAGTCATGAATTACCTTGTTAATATTCTTTAAGTCGTTCCTATATTTTCTTGGCTTGTTTTGATAGTTAGTGGACCTAGACTAACTATAAATAAATATCTTTTTAAGTGAATTATCGTTTCACGAGTAAAAAAAATTCACGTGTATCTTACAAGTGATTATATCTGATATAGGACCCATAATTTTATTTGGAATCTTCTTAATTTTACTAGGTTTCATACAAGAAACTGTTTTTACCTTAATTCGATCTCTAATTAATATCTTGTTGTAGAGTTTTTAGGGGTTTGAGAATCTTTAATTGTGTGAACATGTATTAGCTACCCAGTTTCTCCTTCAGGGTTCTCTCTGATCTTTTATAAAACTTGACTTGTTTTTTACTTTTATGTCGTATTGTTTTAAATACTCTACGTCGATTTTACCAGGTATGTAGTCAATTTTCCGTTAGTCGGTTGGCCTAATTTTTTTGTTCGGGCTGTATACACAGCAGGTGTCTATAGATATTACTCCCTCTTTACATTTGTAGTTTAAGAAGATAATAATTTCTTCTCACAGTTTATTTATTAGATTCAAACGTGCAATTCTTTGACCTTTCTTTTTCTTGTTTTTATTCAAGTAATGGAGAAAAAGTGTAAAACGAAACCCTATCGGTCACTTGAACACACACCATCTTTTCTAAAAGTTCTAGTGAGTGACATCGAAGATGAACCGTTCTTTTGTATTGTCAGTTTAGGCGAATTAATCATAGTACCATTGAAGTTATGGGATCTTATCTTACTCGTTTACCACTTCCCTGGAGTCAGTTAGACAAACGTAATCCCCTAGGGTGAAAAGACAGTCCTTTAGTACCTGTGACTCGGACTGTGTTTTATTGAAAGATACGTCTCACTCCGGTAGTCACAGTCAGACTTATAGTTGACAATTATTTCGAATTAAAGAAAGAATAAAAAATTTCCTTTTCAAGATTATAAAAAAAGGGATATGGGGTCACGTAATAGAATACATGGAGATGAGTCTATGAGTCTTTATAGAACCGATCTCTTATTTCCCCGTTTTTCTGGGTCAGTACTTCGTTAAAATAGAGACTCTACTAAGACACCTTAAGTGGGTTTTGTCTGTCTTATACGATCCGTATTTCACTTCGATACACTTTCCATCGATAAAGACTCCTACTTTATTAGGAAACCTCTTGTGTGGCGTAAAACGATTCGACAGTTGGTTATCTAAAGACACAGAAGAACATACAACATGACACTGACAGAAGATTTATGGTGTAAGGTGACAGTCGAACTATAAATTTTGGTCGACCGGAGTGAGGTAGTGGTAGGTAATACAACGTAACAAAATTTCTTTACACTGAAGAGACCGTCGTCTGTACAACTAGGGTTTCTTTTATAAAAAATGTAAACGGGCACACCTAAAAATTTTATATAAATATGATCTGTGTCTTCCACATTGGAACTTTGTTGACTTGAATAAGTTTGTCAATTACCTAAATATGTATGACGAGGTAAAAGAGTTCTACTTAAGTAAATTTTCTAAAAAATTTTATTTCCAATTTTAGGGTAGAAACAGTCGAGTCTTCGAACGTCCCTTCAACCGAGTCCTACCAAAGAGTAAACCCTAGTATAAGCCAACGATTCTCTGAACGTATTCGAATCCCTACTGAATTCTAGTAACCATCTTTTATATGAATCTTCGATTAGATACTCACCGATAAAAATATATTTCTTAGAACCAGTAAAAATATATTTCTTAGAATGAAAGTTTCTCTTCTATACAAGGAGAAGAAAACTCTTGTCACCCTCGAGTTCGGACTTTAAATTCATATTAGGTAGTCATAGTACCAGTTAAACTAAGTCATGAGTCCCACTGTAACTGGGACAATCTCGGACTTAAAAGGAAGATGTAGGGTTTATAAAAAGGATTATGTCTTACTTAAAAATTTTCAAGTTTACGAATTGATAACGAGTAAAAATGTGGTCCACCGTGATCACCATTTCTTGGTTGGGTGGTTTCGTCTTCCACGACCTCTACACCTAAGCTAGGGACCCAGCCCTTCTAGGGGACCTCTTACCGTACCGTTGGGTGAGACCTCTTCGGGTACCAGTCTCCTCGGACCGTCCGATGTCAGGTATCCCAGCGTCTCTCAGCCTGTACTGACTTCACTAAATTGTACATGTGTGTTCATATAATCAATAGATAACGACGTATTATTTAATGGTGTATATAAACCCCGAATTTTGTTGTGTGTAAATAATAAAGCATCGAAGACATCTAATCCTTAGACTCGAATCGAATCGACCCAGGAGACGGAATCTCACGGGACACGCACGATTCAACGAAGTTAACACAGGTTGAGACACGCTGGGATACTTGACATAGGGTGGTCCGAGGTGACAGGTATCCTATGAGGTCCGTTCTTATGACCTCACCCAACGATACGAGAAGAGGTTCCCTAGAAAGACTGAGTCCCTAGTTTGGGACCAGAGAATACAGAGAACGTAACCGTCCTCCCAAGAAACGGTGATCGCGGTGTCACAGGATACTCCGCCGCTAGTTCTACAGTCGATCCCAATCTCAGAGTAGAGTTATGAGTCCCTCCCTTCCTAGGTAAAGATTCAAGTGATGTAGTAATACCTGTCTTAAGTCCAGGAAAACCCAACAACATGACATCTAGGAGTTTCAATAGGGTTGATTCCTACTCTTTCGACCCCATAAATAAGTGATAGAAAGGTGATAGTGATCAACTTCTAACTAAGGTCTTCATAATTGACAGTCCGTGAAATACGAATCATATACACTCTCGACTCGTACAAGGGGGTTAGTTTCACCTTTTTTTTTTTTTTCGGGAGAACGTCTTAGTACCCAAAAGTGTCGTTCGTCGGAAGTCTTACATCTCCACTCATACCTTCTTTATGTCTACCCCGTGGTTACCATAACGATGTTAGTGTCTTTGATTTCTCGACGATTCTCTGGCGGGTCTGGAAAGGGATAAAAGTAGTTTCCTTCATGGATTTTTGTTGGAATTCCTCTGTTCGTCAAGAATAAAGTACAGTTCAATGTAGTGTGTAAGGACTAGTACCGTCCGTTCACCACTCTATTTTACTTCTAAACTTTACATACCCTTCTAGACTTTCCAGGGGTTTCTCGGATACGGGTGAGTTTGTTTTCGTTACCAAGATTCATCGTTGTTCAGATTATGAAATGACTAAGAACCTAACCTGTCCGAGGACCTTCTAGTAAACTGTCGGATGTTTCATGGGAACCTACATTCCTATCCGGTGTCTTCGGGGTTCCATAGTACTCTCCAACCATTTTCATTGGATCCTTCATTATGACCGGATGAAATCGGGGAGTTGTTTAGGATCCTCCAACCACGACCCGGTGTAGTCAGGGTTTCATGGGACCCCAAACTCCTTACCATGGGTACTCCAGGTTCTATTTTCCTATAGACTAAAAGTTTAAAGTTCTGGGGAAAGTGTCTTGTGTACCTTTTACATTAGTCGTTGTCAGTGTGAGACTGTCAGGACGTAAAAAAGGTTGGTAAATTTACCTTTGACTGGAACTCAATATTGACTTGAATCTAAGGAGTTGTTTTGACTCCAAAGAGGTTTAAATTTTACTTAGTTGTAAACTTCAGTAACCATTTTACTAATAATCAAGGGGTTTCCGTCTCAGAATAAAACAAAGGGAAACATCCAGATCAGAACAGAAACCCTATTATTTATCCATAGTTTATTTATCTAGTTACGGAACCAAATTAAAAGGAAATCCCGTCTTTGTTAGTCATTCGAACAGAAACTTTAGTTTTCTTACCCTATAGATAAAAGTGTAAGTATACCCTTGGTTTCTCAATTTACTTCACTTTGTATAAACGAATGAAGTTCTTAAAAGTCTCGGAAATTATACGGTTCTACGTGATAATTCAGTGGTGCAATCCCTCTATTGTATACGTCTTAAGGTACTTGGACTAATTTGTGATTTGAGAAATAAAGTATTTCGTGAATTTTAAGGTTTCTTAAAACTCTGTGAGATCGAGAACTTTCACTTTCAATCAGTGAGACTGAGAAACGCTGGGGTACCTGACATCGGACGATCCGAGGAGACAGGTACCCTAAAGGGTCCGTTCTTATGACCTCACCCATCGGTACAGGAAGAGGTCCCCTAGAAGGGTTGGATCCCTAGTTTGTACCCAGAGGACGTGACGTCCGTCTAAGCAATGGTAGACTCGGTGGTCCCCGAGGAGATCGAGAAGTCAAGTCAAGTCAAGTCAAGTCAACGAGTCAGCACAGGCTGAGAAACGCTGGGGTACTTAGCGTCGTGTGGTCCGGAGGGACAGGTAGTGGTTGAGGGACTCAAGTGAGTCTGAGCGCAGGTAGCTCAGTCACTACGATAGGTCGGTAGAGTAGGAGACAGCAGGGGAAGAGGAGGACGGGGGTTAGGGAGGGTCGTAGTTTCAGAAAAGGTTACTCAGTTGAGAAGCGTACTCCACCGGTTTCATGACCTCAAAGTCGAAATCGTAGTAAGGAAGGTTTCTTTAGGGTTCCGAGAATTTCCGACGAATTACTAACTTTTAGTATTCATATCGTTTTGACTTAACAATATCTCCCTAAAGTCCCCTACCTACACCGAACTAACTTTAAAATACAGGTAACTAATCATTGAGGGTAAAGAAGAAGAGGGGTTGGGGACCGTTGGTGGTAAGGTGAGAGACTGAGATACTTACACTGACAAAATCTATAAGTATATTCACCGTAGCACAGCATCAACTGAAAGATACCGACCAAATAAAGTGAATTGGATCACAGGAGTTCCAACAGAGTATAACGTCTTAAAGGAAGGGAAAATTTCGACTTATCATAAGGAAACATACATATCTGATGTAGAAGAAAAAGGTGTATAGACAACTACTCGAAAATCCAACAAAGTTGGAGAAGTGACAACACTTATCACAACGTTACTTGTATCCTCACGATTATAGAGAAACTTTAGGACTAAAGTTAAGAAACCCTATTCGTGGGTCTTCACCCTAACGATCTAGTATACCATCAAGATAAAAATTAAAAACCTCCTTAGACGTACCCAAGGAGGTATCGTCGACATCGTAAAACGTAAGGGTGATTGTCACATGTTCACAAACTTAAATAGGTGTAGGAGTGGTTGTGAACAATAGACGACAAAAAACTATTATCGGTAGAACTGTCCATACACCACTAGAGAGAAACACCAAATCTAAATATGGAGGGGCTGCTACTCACTGATGACAACGATGAGTCAGTGATTCAGGACAGACTGAGAAACACTGAAGTATCTAACATCGTGAGGTCCGAGGAGACAGGAGGTGATAGAGTAATAAACCCTCTAATTGGGAAATAGTCTATCTACCAAACGTTTATAAAAGAGGGTAAGGTTTATAACGGAAAAGTGTGACGACTAAAAAAGGAAACGACATGTCTTCAAAAAATCAAACTATATCAGGGTAGGACAGATAAAAACGAACACACCGGACACTTTTTTATAGAATTATATTCATTTCGACTACTACGACCAAGTACTTGGTAGGAAACTTTTCGTGACACAATTTTTAAGGTCTAGGGAGTTTAGACTGGAGTCCAGTATCCCTTCTCCGGGTCCTAGACTAAAAAAAAAATTGTTTGTAGGGACTATTAACAAGACAAGATTTATATGATGTAGAAAATACACGTGATTTTAAGTACGATAAAGGGATAACTCCTCGAGGAGTCTCCGACTGACCTCGTCATAAGAGTTTTAGGACTATTAAACCCCCTATTTTGGTCTATTAAGACCAAAGGGTTGTGTTTTATCTAATGCTCGATAGATGACACGTTACGTCTGAAGGGTCCACCGTGATCACCATTTCTTGGGAAGACGGTTACGTTCTCTGCATTCTCCGCACCCAAGTCAGAGACCCAACCCTTCTAGGGGACCTCTTCGTTTACCGTTGGGTGAGGTCATAAGAACGGACCTCTTAGGGTACCTGTCTCCTCGGACCACTCGATGTTAGGTACCCGAGTGTTTCTCAGTCTACGCTGACTTCACTGAATCGTACGTACGTGCCACGTCACGACTTCGTCCTACAAACAAATAAACTAAAACAAAAATTTCAATATTACTCTAAAACCAAAAAAACGTCTTTTAATAAATGATAATTTACTTCCTCAAATTGGATTTACGAGATAAATAATTTCGATGTTTGAGGTTTGGATCAAAAAAGGAGTTCGAAAACTTAAGTTAGATGTTTAGAATGATAAGATAAATATTTAGATCATTTCAAATTACTAGTGAATGTGTTTACGGAAACTGACTTACAACCAAGGTACATTGAGTCATGGAAATATTTAACCTATTAAGGTAAATGAAAAATTCGTGAAATTTATAAATTGTTTATTTTGGAAGATTCATGAATTAATTAAAACTATTTGTATTATATAATTTGAATTTTCATGTCACTTAGAATTTCAAGAGAATTTACAGGTTTACACAGCTATATTACAGGAATTTTGATCCCCGTTTCGGAATTCTTTAATAAGGTCTACAGAAAAGGTAGGCATTCTCAATACAACTCTTTCTACCTTTTACATTCTAAGACAGTTCAAGTTTTATAAATTTTGATTGGTGCTTCTAAAAATTCATAGAACTCTATAATTTTAATTTTTAGGGAAAGACACTTCCTAGTCGGACACCAATGTTCTAAGACACTCACCTACCTTCTTAAACCGCTATTAATCCGTGTTTTGTCCCTGTACCCGATACACTGACACTAATAATTAAAATACGTAGTTGAACTGACCTAGTACCCCACGGGTTTATAAATCGATTTGTAATAGGGATCCATAAAAACACTTCCACAAAGACCTACTCTAATCGTAAACTTAGTTACCAGAGTCATTTCGTATTAAAGGGAAGGTTACACCCACCCGTAATAGGTTAGAAAGTTCCTGGACTTATTTTCTGTTTTCGTCCACTTTTGAGTGGAAAGGAGACGGACCAACGACTCGACCCTGTAATCTTATACAGGGTCAGATATAAGTCTGACTCTGAATGGGGTAACCAAGAGTCTGGAAGTCTAAGTTTGACTTGGTGTGGTGGTCGAAAGGGTCCAGAAGTCAAACGTCTACCTTCTAACACCCTGAATACCTGTGTCCGTCACCCCTCCTTCCTCTACCACCTTGCTTACCTCTTTCATCGTACCCTTGTATATGTGACGGTATATATTTTATCTATCAGTTACCCTTAAACGACATACTGAGTCCCTTGAGTTTTACCCCGAGACATTGTTGGATCTTCACCACCCTCCACCCTCCCTCCAAGTTTTCCCTCCCCTGTATACGTATGGATACCGACTAAGTACAACTACATACCGTCTTTGGTTGTGTTATAACATTTTGTTAATAGGAAGTTAGTTTTTATTTAAAAAAAATTACATGTTAACACGTTACCTATATCCGTTTACGTAATTCAACTTTGTAAGATCATAGAAGTTTAAATTCTCTTAAAAACTAACTTGGAAAAGTGATTGTAATGGTTCTAAGGTACAGACACTAAAAATATGTCAACTAAAAAACACTGGAGCTCCCCATGGTAAAGACTGAAGATAGACAACTCTCTTTAGACATTAGTAGTGACTCCAATATCAATTAAAGGAAATGGATCTAATTTAAGAATTAAAATTTTCAACAGAAATAGAATTACAGACCATAAAGGACCGGGACATTCTATTCAATGAGATCCTCTTTAAATTATTCTGGTATCGTTTATCTGTTGTACATAATGATATTTCATCAAATAACAAAAGAGGGGTTGTGGTGTTTGAGGTTATTTATGGGTACGGTTAATGTTTTTATTTACTATCAGTTAAAATATGATAATCATTGTGTGGTAACCTCTTCCGTTACCGTGGGGTGAGGTCATGAGAACGAACCTTTTAGGGTACCTACCTCCTCGGACCTTTCGACGTCAGGTATCCCAGCGCTTCTCAGCCTGTGATGACTCACTGAAGTGAAAGTGAAAAGTGAATGTACGTAACCTCTTCCTTTACCGTTCGGTGAGGTCACAAGAACGGACCTCTTAGGGTCCCTGTCCCCTCGACCACCCGACGGCAGATACCCCAGTGTGTCAGTCTGTACTGACTTCGTTGAATAGTCGTCGTCGTCGTCGTTGTGTGGTATCTAACTATCCGTCATCTCTTTCTTCCTGAGTAAAGAGTTTCTAAGTAGATGGACAACTCGAACCACTATGTAAAGGAAGTGAGGTCGACGTTGAACCAATTATAAAGACACCCCCCTTAGTCAATCCTCAATAAACAACTGTGGTTCTGTCTCTGTTCTCACTCCGTTCACTCCGTGGGTCCTATGTCTTATATTCCGTTGTAATGAGTCCGTAGACGATTTCTTCCACGATCTTGAAGTGACACGTTCTTGTCCCAATCGTGGACTATCGTACTCGGTGGATTGTATAACGTAGGAACCACGGAACGAATGGAGTGGGGATCAGAACCGTGACAACCTGTGGAGTTTTCGGGAGACCCCACTGGGACGAATGTTTCCAAAAGGTTCTCTAGTTCTTTTCTGACGGTAGAAAGAAGGTCCCTTCCTAGCACGATCTCGACCGAAAGAAAGGTCCAACTGGAAAATAACGTCCGGAAAGTCTCACTGTGGTAGACCGGTTTAAGAGAGACTGGTCAGAGTATAGATGGTATCCTTTGGACCATGTTTTGACGAATTTTTATTGGAAGCACTGTATAATTAGAAAATTCTTTTGATCTTTTAAGTCTAGATGTTTTATTGTATTTTATAGTGGGAATTGAAGTAGTGAACCTTTTTTAATAGGAAATGTAAAACTTCTTACTGGAAATACGTATATAAAATTATATTAGTGTCCAAGTTTAACATGTATAGACAAAACCAAGAAAAATTTGAAGAGTAATATAGTAAAAGGTAATTTTTTTTTTCAGATCGTGTTGTGACAACGTTTCACAACGAATTATGAGGTGACACACTGGATATAGGACTAAATACTAATTAGTTTAGAGTATAACAATCTTTAAATCTAACAAAGGTTAAAAAACATAATATGTATAGTGAAGATACTCGTCTGGGTCTTGATTTGAAATAAGAGTAGGACTTAATACAGGAAACCTATGTCAAGATTAATACCTTCGTATGAAACTTCTTGTTTAGAAACTTCCAAAAATCATGTATAACAGTTCAAAGGGAGATCCTTCAAATATGGTTAAAACTGGAACAAAAAAAACCGATGATCGTGGAGTCAGTCCTTTTGTCATTATTGTCATTAACGTCGGTGATGAACACCTTTCCAGTTGAAGAAAACTGAAATGTATGTAATAGAGTAATTCAGAAGTTTGTCAGGATTTAAATTCACCTTAATGGGGGTACATTACCGGTTAAAATACAGTTAAACTGACCTAGTGTCGTGGGTCTATAAGTTTGTAATATGATATACAAAGACACTACTAAAGAAAACCTAGTGTAATTGTAAATTTAACCAGTTGAGACTCATCCCGTTTAACGGAAGGTATTACTCCCACCAGGAGTAGGTTGGTCATCTTCCGGACTTATCTTGTTTCCGACTGAAAGAGACTCGTTCTTCCTTAAGACGGTCATCTGTGAAAAACCTGAACTTGACGCTGACAAAGGGTCCAGAGGTCGGACGACCGGATGAGGTGACTAAAACTTGAATAGTTCCAAGGTATTAGTACATTTTCACTTTCACAATCAACAAGTCAACACAGGTTGAGAAACGCTGGGGTACCTAACATCGGACGGTCCGAGGAGACAGGTATCCTAAAGGGTCCGTTCTTATGACTTCACCGATCGGTAAGGGAAGAGGTCTCATAGAAGGGTTGGGTCCCTAACTTGGACTCAAAGGATGTAACGTCCATCTAAGAAATGGTAGACTCGGTGGTCCCTTCGGGTATTAGTACATTCGATTAAGGAATTTTATGTGGAGAGAGAAAAAGAGAGAGAGGTGTGTCACAACCAAGACAAAGAAATCTCTTGGGACTGATTATGTGGGACAAATCGTCTACTCTTTAAGTTCTAAGTCTCTTCAAGTACGAGGGTCCAAGTGTGTCTGTCTTTTGTCGTTTAGTCATAACTTTATGTCAAATGTAGTCTGGTACTCGGGTAGTACAGTATGAGCCTGTAAGAGGTAGTGACACCTCTTCAAGCCCATTGAAGGGGTTTTGGACGGTTATCGTAATTTAACTTCCCGGGGAAGCGTCATCTTGTGGACTTACTCCGTTTGAGTCAGTGTGGTCTCGTCGATGGATTGAGTCTCGGAGAGGGTGGTGGTAATTTTATTCTTCTGGAAGGTCAGTTGAAGACAACGTCAAGAAACTAATTCTCTGGTCTCCGAATACAGTTATCCTGGATGATCTATAGCCACCGGTATAGTAACGATAGACAAAAAGTCGGGAGTTTACGTTACCCAATCCAAACCTGTAAGAGGGTTAAAGACATTAAAGTCTTAGTGGATGTACTACCTCAACTTCTCGTGTTGGAGAACACTATCGGAATAAAACTTAGTTTTACACTTTGATCTAAACTCGTCTCTACTCCTTTACTTCTTATTGATCATTTATAAAAGAACAGGGAAGGATAAGGTCATGGATCCCTCGGTGGGACAGACTTCATTTTGATATACCTTTTTTTTTTTTTTTTGGACTTTCCTTGTAAGACAACGGGGTTATGAGATTGAAGAACATGAAGTTAATATACGATTGTAATTTATTTCTACGACCTGAACTCGTTCGACGAGAGTCTGACGGTCTCTCAGAGTCTCCGGGAATCCGTGTCAACGACTCGTTAAGTTTAAAATTGAAATTGATGTTTAACACACAATGTTAACCGTCTACCCATTCGATCTTACGATAAGATAAAGTCCTTTACTCCGAGATCAAAACTCAAAGTACGTTTCCCACGACCGACGACAAAAACCGTAAATCTGATTTCGAGTCGAGATACAGGTCTTGGTACTATACCTCTGAGTCAGTGGTCCTGTCAGACCTTCAGTATGTGGTTCTACTTACACACAACAACAAATCAGTGAATCAGGACAGGTTGAGAAACGTTGGGGTACGTGACGTCATGGGGTCCGAAGGGACAGGAAATGGTGGAGGGTCTCGAACGAGTTTGGGTACAGGTAACGTAGTTACTACGGTAAGTTGATAGAACGGGAGACAGTAGGGGAAGAGGAGAAGACATACTTACTTACACATACTGAAGTATAATTTTTTTTTTAGTACCTTTACTGGGGCTAAATTCGGAAGGGAAACACTTCCAGAGGACCTCTTCTCTTTCCGATCGGTGAGGTCATAAGACCGGACCTCTTAAGGTACCTGACATATCAGGTACCCTAGTGTTTCTCAGCCTGTACTGACTCTCTGAAAGTGAAGTGAATACACTTCCACTACGTTGACATACGTTGGATTTCTAATTTTATAGGGTGGGTCGGGTTCTAGACTTTCTTACCGGGGAAACTCCATCCTCTATCTACACGAGGTCCAACCTGAAATGTTAGTCTCGAGATCCAACCTGAAAATGTTAGTCGGTCGGAGGAGAAACGTAAAGGACTCCGTTCTCCATACACCCGAGGTCAATTCCTTAAATGTTGGTCGGAGGACAAAGGAGAGACTTTACCTTCATTGTTGTCTTTGTCTCATTTATCGGATCTCCCCACCCTACCCCTCCCTCTACCCTCCCTCCAAGTTTTCCCTCCCCTATACACATATGGATACCGACTGTTATTTGACACCTTTTAAGACTCTCTCTACCCTTATGGTCTGGTGGACTGTACGGAGAACTCTTTAGATATACGTCCAGTCCTTCGTTGTCAATCTTGACCTGTACCTTGTTGTCTGACCAAGGTTTATCCTTTTCCTCATGCAGTTCCGACATATAACAGTGGGAGAATAAATTGAATATACGTCTCATGTAGTACTCTTTACGACCTGACCTTCTTTGTGTTCGACCTTAGTTCTAACGGCCCTCTTTATAGTTATTGGAGTCTATACGTCTACTGTGGTGGGAATACCGTCTTTCACTTCCCCTCGATTTTTCGGAGAACTACTTTCACTTTCTCCTCTCGCTTTTTCAACCGAATTTCGAGTTGTAAGTCTTTTGTTTCTAGTACCGTAGGCCAGGACAGTGAAGTACCCTTTATCTACCCCTTTGTCATCTTTGTCACAGTCTGAAATAAAACCCCCCGAGGTTTTAGTGACGTCTACCACTGACGTCGGTACTTTAATTTTCTGTGAATGAGGAACCTTCTTTTCAATACTGGTTGGATCTATCATATAAGTTTTCGTCTCTGTAATGAAACGGTTGATTCCAGGCAGATCTTTTCCGATACCAAAAAGAACACCAGTACATACCTACACTCTCAACCTGACACTTCTTCCGACTCGCGGCTTCCTAACTACGAAAACTTGACACTACAACCTCTTCTGAGAACTCTCAGGGAACCTGACGTTCCTCTAGGTTAGTCAGGTAAGACTTCCTCTAGTTGGGACCCTAAAGGAACCTTCCTTACTACGATTTCGACTTCGAGGTCATGGAACCGGTGGGGTACGCTTCTCAACTGAGTAACCTTTTCTGAGACTACGACCCTCCCTAACCCCCGTCCTCCTCTTCCCCTGCTGGCTCCTACTCTACCGACCTACCGTAGTGACTGAGCTACCTGTACTCAGACTCACTTGAGGCCCTCAACCACTGCCTGTCCCTCCGGGTCACACGACGCTAAGTACCCCAGCGTTTCTCAGTCTGTGGTGACTCGCTGACTTGACTTGACTTGACTACCGACTAAGTACAACTCCAATGTCTTTTGTTGTTTTAAGACATTTCATTAATAGGAAGTTAATTTTTTTTAAAAAAATTCAGTCTCCAATTAAGATCCGGTATAGTTCAGGACAAGGAGGGGTCTTCAGAAGTGAAACTCTATGTAGAACCGATTCCGAACACACGTGTGGGGTTCCTTCCCAGGACTCTGTTTAATTGGTCCTCCCTGTTTCGTTCTACTAACCGGACTCCCTTTTGTTTCTAGACCTAGAATGTTTCCTTGAAGGGATTTCGTATTAAGAGAGAGACTCGAAGACGAATGAAGACGTCCCCAGGCTTTAGTAGAAGTGTGGGTCGCTCAGGATTTATCGAAACTACTTACCTCAAGGTTGTTGAAAAGTCAAGTCAAGTCAACGAGTCAGTACAGACTGAGAAACGTTGGGGTACTTAACGTCGTACGGTCCGGAAGGACCGGTAGTGGTTGAGGGTCTCAAGTGAGTCTGAGTACAGGTAGCTCAGTCACTACGGTAGGTCGTTAGGGTAGGAGACAGCAGGGGAAGAGGACAGGGGTTAGGGAGGGGCGTAGTCTCAGAAAAGGTTACTCAGTTGAGAAGCGTACCCCACCGGTTTCATGACCTCAAAGTCGAAATCGTAGTAAGGGAGGTTTCTTTAGGGTCTCGACTAGAGAAGTCTTACCTGACCAACCTAGAGGAACGTCAGGTTCCCTGAGAGTTCTCAGAAGAGGTTTTGGTGTCAAGTTTTCGTAGTTAGGAAGCCGCGAGTCGAAAGAAGTGTCAGGTTGAGAGTGTAGGTATATACTGGTGTTCTTTTTGGTATCGGAACTGATCTGCCTGGAAACAACCGTTTCATTACAGAGACGAAAAGTTATACGATAGATCCAACCACCATTAAAAAGAAGGTTTCTCATTCGCAGAAAATTAAAGTACCGACGTCAGTGGTAGACGTCACTAAAACCTCGGGGTTTTCTATTTCAGACTGTGACAAAGGTGACAAAGGGGTAGATAAAGGGTACTTCACTACCCTGGTCTACGGTATCGACAGAGGTTAAGACGGAGTCAGTTTATCTGTGTTAAAATGAAACGAATTTCCTTTTTGTTTGTGTCTTACCTTTCAAGTTCTCCTTATTATTGAAGCTTTCTAGTCCATATCTTCCTTGTATGGAGTTATATTATTTCCGGCTACTGTTCAAATGTCGATTGTAGTATGAGTTACTACGTTCTAACTTTTGAAGAGTAGATTCCAGTCCTGTGGAAGTCATCCACGGGTAAGAGTGTTGAAAATAAGTTGTATCATGACCTTCAGGGTCCATCTCATTAATCCGTTCTCTTTTTCTGTAGGTTTAATCTTGCCTTCTTCATTTTAATAGTAAACGTCTACTATATTAGATTATATATCTTTTAGAATTTTTGAGTTGACTTTTCGTCAACCTTGATTAGTTGTCTAATTCATTTAAACGTCCTATATTTTAGTTGTTTGTCTTAACTCAACAAAAAGATATGTGATTGTTATTTTTTGTAAACTTTTTCTTTATTTCTTTTGATAGGGTAAGTGTTGTCGGAGTCTTTGTCGTTTTATGAATCCTTATTTAAACTAGTTCGTTCACTTTCTGGATATATTCCTTCTGATGTCCTTAAACTACTTACAATAAGACAATGGTTTAAGTTCGAGTAAGACGAACGGTGTTCTGTCCGGTTACTTAAACTCCCCAACTCCGTTTCTTATCTCGACTGTTGCTTCTATCGTTCGATCTTGGAGTTTTATTGGTAAAACAGTCCCGGATCAACGGTCTAAGAAAATACCTAGTCTCTACACCCCCCCCACCACCACTCCTTTGTTTCATTTGTGATAAGTCAGGAACGTTTCCAGGGGATCTTACCGTTCGGAGTCTGTCTCCTTCCACAATCAAGGAATGTCAGTAAGTCTCCGCCCGACGAGTCGAATAGAGGGAGTCTCTCCGGTAATACATACAAATAATATTGTTTTTCCCCAATTTCAGTGTCTTCGTCTTGGTCACATTTAAATTTTGATTGGGAAGGACCAATGTTGATATACAAGTACTTAGTCTTCTTGACTATAACAATTTTACAGGTATGACGAGTTTCGGTAGATATCTTAGTTACGTTAGAGATATTTTTAAGGTTACCGTAAAAAGTGTCTTTATCTTTTTGTTGAGGGTTTAAACATACCTTGGTGTTTTTCTGATTTATTGGTTTTCTCTCTTCTCCGTTCGACTTCCATAATGTGGACTAAAGTTTCATATGACACGCATGATTCAGTACAGGTTGAGACACGTTGGGACACTGATATCAAACGGTCCGAGGAGACAGGTACTCTAAGAGGTCCGTTTCGATGACCTCACCCACCAGTATGGGAGGAGGCCCCTAGAAGGACTGGGTTCCTAGCTTGGGATCGGAGAATACAGAGGACCTGAGCGTCTATCCAAGAAATTGTGATCGTGGTGGTAATTTTGTCATACAATAGCCGTATTTTTGTTCGTGTCTACAGTTACTTTGTTTTATCTTTCGGGTCTTTATTGGTGGGTGTATAGTCCACTTGATTATAAACTGTTCCCTCGGTTCTTACTCCTTTTTGATTAGTGATATCATTTACCACAGTCTTTTACCTGATATTGGTGTACGTCTTTTTATTTTAACCCGGGGAAAAAGTAAAAAAGTGTTTTTAATAGAACTTTGTCTAATTTCTGAACTGGTCCGGACTATGGTATTTTTAGGATTTTCTTTTGTCCTTTTTTAGAGGGACTGTAACCAGAATCGTTACTAAAAACCTGTACTATGGTTTTCGTGTTCATTGTTTTCGTTTATTAGTTGGTTACCCTGACAGTTGTATTTTTCGAAGACGTGTCGTTTTCGAAGCGAGTTGTTTTACTTTTCCTTTGGATGTCTTACTCTCTTTTATAAACATTTTAGTGTATACTCTATTACCCAATCATAGGTTTCAAATATTTCTTAAGTATGTTAAGTCATTGTTGTTGTTGTTGTTTACTTGTTAGGTAAAAAAATTTACCAGTCTCCTTGATTCATTTACAAAAAGGTTTCTTCTGTAGGTTTACCGGCTGTCTACGTACACGTTGTAGTGATTAATAGTCCCTTTACCGTTTAGTTTTGTGTCACTCTATGATGAGGTGTGGACAATCTTACCGATAGTAGTTCTAACTACATTGTTTACAACCACTCCTACACCTTTTTTCCCTTAGGAACACGTGACAACCACTCTTACATTTAACCATGTCGGTGATACCTTTTACCATTTCTCGAAGGAATTTTTAAAAAAATTTCTCAACGATATACTAAGTTGTTAAGGTAAATCCCCATATTTATGTTTTCTTTACTTTTTGTCCTACAACTTTTCTATAGACATGGGAGTATAAATAGTGTCGTAAGGAGTGTTATCGATTCGATATCTTTGTTGGACAGATCATTACCTACTTACCTATTTTCTTTAACACTTACCTACTTACCTGTTTTTGCACGTTACGTATGTTTATAAATGTATATAATTCTCTATATAAATGTTTTACCTTAGAATAAGGCGGTACTCTTTCTTCCTTTAGGACGGTAAACACTGTTGTATCAACCTTGAACTCCCGTAATACAATTTACTTTATTCAGTTTGTTTCTTTTTATGACATACTATAGTGAATATAAACCTTAAATTTTTCACTTTGAGTATTTTTGTCTCTCATCTTACCACCAATGACCCCTGAACTCCCATCCCCTTAACCCCTTTACACATCCTCATGTTTGAATGTTAATCATCTATTTATTCAAGGCCTCTCGATTACGTGTCGTATCACTAATATCAGTCGTTATAACATAATATTTGATATTTTAACGAATGTCTGAACTAGGATTAACAAAGTGGTGTTTTTTTCTTTAACTAATATTGATACACTACCCTATCTCCACAATGGATTACACTGCCACCATTAGTATAACGTTATATATTTAGTAATTTAGTTGTGTGACATATAGAATTTAAATGTGTTACAGTATTAAGTCGATATAGAGTTAATTTTTTATTCTCATTACCGTCGGTTGTATAGGAATTCTCGAATTACAGTTGTCCCATGAGATTTACGAAAGTATATATTAATTGAAAATATTGTTATTAAGTTACTTCATCAGTTCTAAGAAGAGTGATAAAATGTATACTTCTATATCTGAATCTTTCTAGTCACTGAACGACCTCCGGAGGATTGATCATTCATTTCGTATTTCCAAAAAATAGAATTTGGAACATGACTGACGATTTGTACCTTTCTGTTTATGACATAGTAGAGTAAATGTACACCTTAGATGTTTTTGGCTCGAGCATCTAAGTCTCTTGTCGAACCACCAGTGGTCTCCACGTGTCACCACCACCACCCCTTCACCCACTTATACCAGTTTTCCACGTTTAAAGGTTAATATTCTACTTATTTAAGACCCTTACATTTCATGTCGGACCACTGATATGACTTGTTATGAGATAACACATCAACTTTCAATTCTCTCATATAAAATTTTCAGGACTGACGTTTTTTTTTTTTTTTTAACACTTTTACATTCCCCTACCTTACCCGAAGGGACCGTCGAGTCTGTCATTTCTTGAACGGACGTTACGTCCTGTGGACCCAAGTTAGGGACCCAGTCCTTCTAGGGGACCTCTTCCCTTACCGTTTGGTGAGGTCATAAGAATGGACTTCTTAAGGTACCTGTCTCCTCGGACCACCCGATATCAAGTACGTCAGCTCTTCTCAGTCTGTACTGAATCGCTGATTGTGAAAGTGAACTGAAGTTCCACTACCTACACTACTAGTACATTATCATATATACATATGGTTTCGTAGTGTAACATATGGAATTTGATGTGTCACAATATACAATTAATATAAAGTCGTTTCGACACTTATTTATTACATTATTTTAATGTAATGACCTTATTTTTTCACTGTACATCGTCATGTATGTTCTTATGTACTTTATTTTAATAAGAATTATTGGTATTTTTATCTTACGACTTAGAGTATTTCAGTTTAACGAGACTCTGACTTTTTCATACACTTTCTGTTTATCCTTCAAAGATTCTTGAATCCCTTTTAAGTTTAAAAGTTAAGTTCGGACGATGTCACTTTAAATACGAAGGAAGCCAACGGGTAACTCTTTTGACGTAAGAAGAACGAAGTCGTTCCGAATACTAAATTCCTTTCTCTTCCCTCGTTCATGAACGACTCTCGAAGAACGAAGGGACCTTCCAACGTGTGTGAGGGAGGGAACACTCCATCTGGAGTGTTTATACTCATAATAATAATAATTTATTATTATAACAATAATTTGTTATTAGTTGTATAATAACAAAGACTAAATGTCTCTTTCAGTGAGTCCGACTCTCTTCGAGTCACCACCCAGGGTTATGGTTATAATCTATCCTTCTGTGCGAAGTCTGGAGTAGGTAGATCAAGGTTTCCGGTGACACAAGATGAACGAACCAGTTCAGACATCAAAGAAAGGAGGTTCTCTTTTTGAAGTGAATGTCTATATAAATGATGGTTGAAAGATGGGAAGGAGGACAGAAAGTTACCAAGGGTGTCAGAGGAAGAGTAGGGGAGAGTAAAAGATACGGGGAAGACAGGTATATGAAACGGACTCCATCATTGTTGTGTAGTTAAAAGAGACTTTCTTTCTGGAGACATAATCAAAATTTACACCCTCGTACTATCCTCCGTTTCTTCTTTTAGAGTCGTTAGTTCTAAACCGTCCACTCCCCTCCTTACCTTTAGGTCACAAAAGACCGTTCATAAGAAGTGTTGGTGTACACGTCTACTGTTTTGACAACGTCGTTCACTCTGAGACGAGTCTCTTTAATTCTTTCCCCAAATCTTTTGAGATAGGAGTTGGTATATCTTACCCTTTCTGATCTCTAGAGAAGTTCTTTTACTCTCTATGGTTCCCTTGTAAAGTACGTTTCTACCCGAGTTCTTTGCTGTCTTTATCATACCTGGATTGTCTTCGTCTTCTATAATTCTTTCCACCGGTTCTTATGTGTCTTCTTGACATGTTTTTTCTAAAAGTGGTGGGCCTATTAGTGCTTCCACACTAGTGAGTGTGAGTGGATCTTGGCCTGTAGGACCTTACACTTTAGTTCACCCGGAATCCTTCGTAGTGATACTTGTTTCGATCACCTCCACTACCTTAAGGTCAACTCGATAAAGTTTAGGACTTTCTACTGCGGCACTTACACGACGTGAGTTATACGGTCGTTTAAACCTTTTGAGTCGTCACCGGTGTCCTGACCTTTTCCAGTCAAAAGTAAGGTCGGGGTTTCTTTCCGTTACGTTTTCTTACGAGTTTGATGGCGTGTTAACGTGAGTAGAGTGTGCGATCATTTTATTACTAGTTTTAAGAGGTTCGGTCCGAAGTCGTTATACACTTGACACTTGAAGGACTACAAGTTCGACCAAAATTTTTTCCGTCTGCTTCGTCTCTAGTTTAACGGTTGTAGACAACCTAGTACCTTTTTCGTTCTCTCAAGGTCTTTTTGTAGAGAAAGACGAAATAACTGATATGGTTTCGGAAACTGACACACCTAGTGTTATTTGACACCTTTTAAGACTTTCTCTACTCTTATGGTCTGGTGGACTGGACGGAGAACTCTTTGGATATAAGTGCAGTCCTTCGTTGTGAATCTTGACCTGTACCTTGTTGTCTAACCAAGGTTTATCCTTTTTCTCATACAGTTCCGACATATAACAGTCGGACAAATAAATTGAAGAGACGTCTCATGTAGTACTCTTTGTTACCCGACCTCCTTCGTGTTCGACCTTAGTTCTAACGGCCCTCTTTATAGTTATTAGAGACTATACATCTACTGTGGTGGGAATACCGTCTTTCACTTCTCCTAGATTTCTCCAAGAACTACTTTCACTTTCTCCTCTCACTTTTCCAACCGAATTTCGAGTTGTAAGTCTTTTCATTCTAGTACCGTAGGCCGGGGGAGTGAAGTACCCTTTATCTACCCCTTTGTCACCGACCGAATTAAAAACCCCCGAGGTTTTAGTGACGTCTACCACTGACGTCGGTACTTTAATTTTCTGTGAATGAGGAACCTTCCTTTCAATACCGGTTGGATCTGTCGTATAATTTTTCGTCTGTAATGAAACAGTTGTTTCCAGACAGATCAGTTCCGATACCAAAAAGGTCATCAGTACATACCTACACTCTCAACCTGACACTTCTTTCGACTCGTGGCTTCTTAACTACGAAAACTTGACACCACAACCTCTTCTGAGAACTCTCAGGGTACCTGACGTTCCTCTAGGTCGGACAGGAAGGATTTCCTCTAGTCAGGACCCACAAGTAACCTCCCTGTCTACAACTTCGACTTTGAGGTTATGAAACCGGTGGACTACACTTCTCGACTGAGTAAACTTTTCTGGGACTACGACCCTTTCTAACTCCCGTCCTCTTCCCCTACTGTCTCCTGCTCTACCGACCTACCGTAGTGGCTGAGTTACCTGTACCTCACCTGAGGCCCTCAACCACTACCTGTCCCTCCGGACCACACGACGCCAAGTACCCCAACGTTTCTCAGTCTGTGCTGACTCACTGACTTGACTTGACTAGAAGTTGGTTGGGAAAGGGGGATCTTCAAAAGAATTTACTTAGGGAACTACACTGTCACTCCCTTTTACGTATAAAACCGAATAGATTTATGGTGACTTTGTGATCTTGTGAGTATCGGTCCGGAAAGTATGTCACAAGGTTTTAGTGTGTGATGGATGGGGTCCTCCCGTCGGGACAAAAGAGTGGTCGACTACGATTGATAGGACTCCTATGACTGGTCCCTTAAGAAAAGTCTTTATGTGGATTTAATTTCTCACCACTTTCTTCGAACAGAAAGTGACTCAAGACACGTTCTGGTACGACTCTAAACTTACTGACAGATATTTCTGCAACAATAAGTCAGTGAGTCATCATAGACTGAGAAACACTGGGGTACCTGACGTCGTACGGTCCGAAGCGATAGGAAGTGGTAGAGGGTGTCAAACGAGTTTGAGTACAGGTAACTTAGCTACTACGGTAGGTTGGTAGAGTAGGAGACAGCGACCCCATCCCTGTTTAGTTCTTAGGAACTCGGCTTCCACCTTCACCCCAATTTGGTCTTTTTAGAACGGACGATAAAGGAAGGTCGATACATAGTTTCTGTAGATCTCGGAATTCAGTCATAGTTCCTCGTCACTGACTAAGTAGTTTGTGTGGAGACATCCGGTTCCTGACTGGTAAAATTTCTAAAGAACACGTTTTAGAAATTATCGTTCCCTCCGATCGTGGATTCTTGTTCGGTCATCTCGATAGGTAGTCCATTACCTCCCGAAGACAGAGAACTACCCGGTCATTTCCTTAGACAACCTTATACGAAACCTCTTCACAACGGTATCCGGTCACGGTTCCGTAGTGTGACGTACTCGTCTACAGTCAGGACGAGGTGGATATGAACCGTCAGGTGATTGGTTTCGTACTCTGTGTGGTACCTTGGTCTCACTGTGCAGGGATCGTGTCCCCAAATGGGACGCAAATACCGGGTGATCACCGGGAAACGTTAAACGTAATGGAACTACATCAGGTCCAGTCGATTTCAGTCTCGTTTCTTACTATTCCTGACCTTTGAGAATTCTTGTTTTTTATCGAGTCAACCATTTCTTAGGCAGACGTTACGTCCTCTGGGGCCAAACTAAGGACCCAGTCCTTCTAGACGACCTCTTCCCTATCTGATGGGGGAGGTCATAAAACCCCGAAGGGAATCCCAAGTCGACCATTTCTTAGGTGGACGTTACGCCCTCTGGACTCAAGTTAGGGACCCAACCCTTCTAAGGGACCTCTTCCCCTTTCCGATGGGTGAGGTCATAAGACCGGACCTCTTAAGGTACTGAGATATCAGGTACCCCAGTGTTTCTCAGTCTGTGCTGACTCACTGAAAGTGAAGTGAAGTGAAGTTCTTGTTTTTTTATCCAAAGTCGATATAGTCCCATCGGTATCCGTGGAGACGTAGACGAGGAAGTGATTCTCTATAGGTCTCACAAAACGTTCCAAGACTGTATCCGCTCCCTGACGATGAAACTTTGGTGATACTGTTTACCGATTATCCAGTGTAACGACGACGACGACGATTCAGTGAAGTCAGCACAGGATGAAAAACGCTGCGGCATCTGCCGTCGGGTGGTCCGAGGGGGCAGGGACCCTAAGAGGTCCGTTCTTGTGACCTCACCCAACGGTAAAGGAAGAGGTTACGTACTTTCACTTTTAACTTTCTCCTCGGACCATCCGATGTCAGGTACCCCAGTGTTTTTTTTTTTTTTTTTTCTTTCAGCGAGTCATCACAGATTGAGAAGGACTGGGGTACCTGACGTCGAATGGTCCGAGAAGGCAGGTACCCTAAAAGGTCCGTTCTCATGACCTCACCCCACGGTAGGGGAAGAGGCTTATCCAGTGTAATGTAGACTCATTTTCAGACCCACACGACCTTGATCCCATAAAGGGGTGTCATTAAGACTGGTACAGGGATGTGAATGGTAGTTACTAATAATAGAAACCTCCGACTCGGTGTCCTTTTCCTGTTTTACTACAATACCGTTTTACCCTCTTTGAGGATCTTTCTTACGATGTTACTGTTATCGGTGCTTCTCCTCTTTACCGTCCCTATCTGTCTCTGTCTGTTGGATTTCTCCTTTTCTTCTGCCAGGTGTCAAAGAACCAGACCCATTTTAGTCGGTGGAGACTGGAAATTTTAGTCTCTGTAGTGTTAACTACGTCGTTTGAAGTAACAACAGAATGAAATTCTTTGACGGTGTCAGTAGGGTTGGAAGTCGTTGGTGGGTGTTACTAGTCAGCCGTCAGTAGGTGTAACTCCGTTCTAGGAAGTGGTCGTTTTTCTGACTGAACAACTTCCGAGTCTACTACCGAGCCTCTTCCGTTACTGTTGGGTGAAGTCATGAGAACGGACCTTTTAGGGTACCTGTCTCCTCGGACCATCCGACGTCAAGTACCCCAGTGCTACTCAGTCTGTACTGACTTCGCTGAATCGTCATCGTCGTCTACTACCGATCATAAAAGAATCGTCATAAAATTTCATACATGTAACAAAAATTCATATATCGAGAATATGTAACTTATTCGATGTTATATCATATTTGTACTGAAAATATACGTGATCCTTTGGTTTTTTTTTTTTTAGTCTCCGTAACTTGGGAGGTGAGACACATACTACCACTTGTTGGTCATCATTGAGTTTGTCATCAGTTGGTCATCATTTAGTTTCTTAAAGATTTCCTTATTCGTACGTTAAACTTCTATACAATTGATCAGGGTTAGATATACATTTAATTAAATGAATTTATAGAATTTCAAGGGTAAAACTCTTCGTCCGGACTTTATTCTCAAGAACACAATTCGCTAAAAAAAACCGTCTTACAACAATTCTCTTCCCCCAACTTTCTTTGTCTTATCTTACCCTCCACCCCCTCGACTCGGGCTTACACCACAGTCGACCTCTAATCGAAGTCAGACCAAACGTGTCCCTTCGTGACCTTGTCATAAAAGGTCTTCATTTAGTAAAGTCTTATTATCCGAATTTACTCCATCGTTTCGACGAAACAAAACCCTACTGTTCGACTGGGTAACTCGACTGTTTTGTACCCTGTGAGTCTCATTGAGATGTCCTTCCACGATAGTCTTAAGACTCTAAAGTTCAATACTTTAATTATGTAGTATGAAAATTTTTATCTAGTATTTTATTCTTCTCTTAGAACCAACATTGTCCTAATGGTAATCGATTTCCTTTACGCTATAGGTGTCTTTGTCTATCAGTAGTACCTTTGTGTCTTGGTTTTTTCTATTCAGTCCCAGCTTCGACCGTTACAGGTAAGTCGTCACGACTCTCTCTTTTCCACGGGACAGGATGCTTGTATCGGTTGATCTGGGGTGTCGACCATATATGGACACTGCTTCTACCAACGTAAATCGATAGTTTAGACTACTATCGTCAATAAGTTTAGTAGATCGGTGGACGGGAGAGAGACAAAGGAACGGATCCTCGTCGGAAGAAAGGTGTATTCCCAAAGAAGTCCTCGAAGGTAGGTCTGTCTTAAGTAAAAGGTCGTCTTTTTGTGTTAGGGGTCTTAAGTGTAATATTTAATGTATAGCCGTAAGATTAGACACACAGTCAGAGGACACTGAACCCAATTGTCATCGGGGGGGTTTAAACAAGTTGAGATTTAGGTCGGTATATGAAGTGATACGATTTTCGTAATAACTCCTCTTTTTCCTTTTCCCTCTGTCCTTTTATAAATTAACCAAGTATGTTAACACCCTCAACCGTTCAGACTTTAGATATCTCGTCCGGTTGTATGACCTTTAAGACCGTCCCAAAGATACAAGGTCAGAACTCCGTCTTAACAAAGAAGAGATCCTTTGGAGTCACAACGGGAATTCTGGAAGTTGACTAATCTACTCCGGGTGGATGTAATAGTTCCCATTGAAGGAAATGAATTTCAGTTGACTAATCTTTACAATTAGTGTCGATGTTTTATGGAAGTGTCGTTGTAAATCTGTTGACAAACTGGTTTGTTGACCCGTGGTATCAGATCGGTTTGACTGTGTTTCACTTGGAAGTGTTACTGTATAAGTGATTTAAAATTACTGACAAAATGTCTGGTAATCCCTGACACCGTTCTTCACACTGTTAGCGGTAGTCATGGTGGAACGTGACTTCCAGGGACATTTCACTGTTACGTCGTCTCATTTTCGGGTCAGTGATCATGACATGGTACTTCTGGGACTGGTCAACCGACCAAGGGATTCCCTATAACGGTCTGTCCTTTACGTTCCTACTCTTACGACCCGTATCCTCCTTCTCCCCGTTGTCTTCCGGTCGTAAACCCCTTCTGGTCGGATTTCTCTCTCCCGTTTCGTGTAAGGTGAAATTTCCGTCTTCGTCACTCCATTCAAACATCTTTTTCCGTCTCCACGTGTAACTGAGGTCTGTTTTCTTTTCTTCGAGTTTTGAATGGGGAGATTCTGTGAAGGGATGAAGCAGTATAACTTTCCCGGTCAGAACCTTTTATTGGAATTTACACAATGAGTTAGTCATATGTAAAGTTTAAGGTCTTGAGACAAAAAGTATATCTTTTATCTTATTATCTTTTCTTCTTTTAGTACAAGTAGTCTCTTCTATTTCGCTTTGATCGGTTTCCCAATACAGGGACCTTTAAATTCAAATAAAAAACTGTCCTAACATAAAAACAAACTCCAACCTAAAAACTACCTCACAAAGACTACATACCCACGTCCACCCAAATTAGGGAAGTCGTAATAAAGGGTAAAATTTAGTCCTCGGGTCGGAAGGTCTCCGAACCGTACCAGTCTAGATGTCGAGGTGAACGAAGGGTAAAGTGAAACTCGGTTCTTACCTGACACCCCGGACAGGGGAAAGTTATACTCAAGGTATAAACTTATGAATTGGTATTGAACTGATGTTCCCATTACCTCGGGTGGTCCGGATAAAACTTTAGAAGGTCCGTCCTTCAAGACCCAAGTGAACGAAGGGTGTAGAGTATTCAAGTACTTCAGTGTCAAGGGACCCAGGTGACGGGGACCCTCTTCCTTTCTCTATCATGAATTTAACTCAAACTTCAACTACAAAATTTAACTCTTATTTGCCCCCAAAACCCCTCTCCACCTCCTTTCCCGGAAAAAAGGATTGTGAAATAAAACTTATCAAAATTTGTTTGTCTTTTTGACTTTCTTACTGTGTAATTTGTGGGTATATGAGTGGTGGAACTACGATACAAACGAAATAGAGTACAGATTGAAAGATAAATAGGGACATAGTAAATAGTTAAGTAGAATAAAAAACCTACATTAAGTTTCATTCGCCGTTTGTAGTCATACGTAATGAGGACTTGTGAGGTGGTACGTATTGTAATTGATCTAACTTGACTCAAAATCGTTAGTCTTCTTTGTTCTTTCGAAACCTTAAGTGGGTTCCATAGTAATTCCCTACGTTTTCTATGAGTTATCTCGTACCAACTTCCGTTACTAACATCTTTTCATTTTAGGGACCCTTCTTTTCGAATTTATATTCATATCAAATACTACAATAAACAAAGAAGGAAACTTCTTGTAAGGAAATTACAAATAGACATCAGTAATATACGTTCATAGAGTCATGACGTGACCACAAAGTGACCATATTACACCTATAAGTAGTTCTAAAAATAAACAAAATACCATTCAAAAGTAATAATTTCAAATAAAGATGGTACTTAAATAAGTCATCGTTATATACATCTGAGTAACAGGTCCGTTTGTCTACATATTATGGACATACGTACATACATATATATGTACGTATAAGACATATACATACACATATATGAAGTCAAGTCAAGTCAACGAGTCAGTACAGGTTGAGACGTTGGGGGTACTTAACGTCGTGCGGTCCTTTACCGTTGGGTGAGGTCACAAGAACGGACCTCTTAGGGTCCCTACCCCCTCGGACCACCCGACGGCAGATACCCCAGTATGTCTCAGCCTGTGCTGACTTCGCTGAATCGTCGTCGTCGTCGTCGTTGTCGTCCGGAGGGACAGGTAGTGGTTGAGGGCCTCAAGTGAGTTTGAGTACAGGTAACCCAGCCACTATATGAATCTGTAATTAAATTCCATTAGATCGGGGGTTTTATTACCGACCCGTGATTTATAGAATTTAATTTCGTTAAAGGAGGGATACTGAGGGTTTATTATATACGGAAAATACGAAACGTAAGAAAATGAAATTTGGATAAAGGAAAGAAGGAAAACAAGTAAGGTGTAATGTATGAAATACCTTCTATCGGTGATTAGTGAAAATTGATATTTTAAACGAAACACGATTTTATAGAGTGTTCAAACTGTTTACCGTTCATTTTTAGTTAAAATAGAACAACTAGTTTCTGTTTATTGTATAGAGAAAAATTAACAGTCGTCAGAACTTAAGTCTAAGAAAATTTTCAATAGTTCTTCGGTAAACAAAGTTCTCCATCGAAATTAGTTCCATTTTCATCAGGAACACGATTCAATGAAGTCAGCACAGGCTGAGAAACACTGGGGTACCTGACATCGGGTGGTCCGAGGAGACAGGTACCTTAAGAGGTACGCCCTTATGACCTCACCCAACGGTAGGAAGAGGGAAACGAGGTCATTATTAATAATCATGATAGATAAACGTACACACGAGTCAGTGAATCAGCACAGGTTGAGAAACGATGGGGTACTTGACATCGGACGGTCCGACGACACATGTATCCTAAAAGGTCCGTTCTTATGGCCTTACCCAACGATAAAGGAAAAGGTCCCTAACTTGGGGTCAGGGAACGTGACGTCCGTTTAAGAAATGGTTGACTCGGTGGTCCCTTGACGGGAGTGATAGTTGAAGCACAGATGATTTTTGTACATGATGTGACTCAACGAATGATACACGGTCTATGACACGGTCCACGACCTCACTTATTCTACCTGAGTATTTCGACTTTTAGATCATACCCTAATAAACTTAATGACAAGTTTATTAACTCTGTTTATAATTGTTTTTACCCCTCTTCATAAAACTCGCCTATTTTGTCCCTTTCGGGAGTGGATCAAACCCTCTTACCACGTCCCATCCCTCACTAGTTCCGAAAGAATTCCTTTACTATAAAATAGACTGTGAACTGTCTACTTATCCTCACTAGGTCCGTCCTTTTCTCTCTTGCTCGTAACAAAAAAAATTACAAAGAAATAAATAAACCAACACGGTCTAGAGTCAACGTCGTGTATTGTTGAAACAACACCATACACCCATTAAAAAAAAAATTCAACGCCATATTCCCTAGAAATGACCGTCGTACACTTGACCATTAATGTCGAACACCCTAGATCAAGGGACTGGTCCCTAACTTGGGTCATGGGGACGTGACCTTCGAGTCTCAGAATCGGTGACCTGGTGGTCCCTTTAGGGCTCTTTCTCGTAAGATACGTTTCTTTTGTCATATGCCACAGTGGATGTTTTCTTGCTCAAGACGAGGTTCTCGTACAAATATTCAGATTAAACAAATATTTAGGTTGTTTCAATCGGATCCATGGGTCGATTGTGTTAGTCGATATACCATGACATGATATTTTTCAAATATTATGAAAAGTGTGTTTATTATGTATTTTTTTGTTCGTTTGGATTTGTGTTTTTTATTTTGTAAAAATTAGAATGTCATGTCATGGCTCTCTCAGTTGAGGATCCGTCCAACTAGTCTTCAGGGTCCTAGGGGTTCCTCTCTTCCCAGACCTTATGAGTCCCTCCTCCTTTCCTGTTTGAAAAAAAAAAGGAGATGTAAGGAATCAGAATCAGTGTATTTTACAAAAATAGAAATTCGGACTTTGACTACTAATGTGTTGTTTGTTGATTCAAATTTGAGACATGATTCCCAATATATTGTTGTTACATAGGACGAACTCCTGTTAAAGAGGAAGGACTTTTGGAAGACCGATTAGGACAATAGAATTTTACATTTAATATCCTCACCCAGATCATTCTAGAAATGTTGGAGGTCTGTAAGAAAACTAAGTAACATTATTGATTAATTTTCCATACATTGAGGTAACGATTGTGATCGTTCCCCCATGAGAAAAACGGGAGAAGACTACAGAAACAGTCTTCGAAAGAGATAGGGAAAATATGAAATTATTTTGAAATAATGTGTTTTCGAGACTCGTTAGTTCGGAGTAGAGACCGGGGTCTAACTTAAGAAGAGAAGACCTCCGGTTCTTAGGACCGCAGAAAGTACCAGGTCGTTGTTGGAAAGTCATGGAACTTTTCATGTCATCATACCATGTCATCGACCGTGTGTCTCCGACCGTAGATTACTTGTCCGTTCTTCTCTCTTCCCTCTTCCTCTCTTCCACCCTTTACCATCTCGACTTCCTACCAGTTGTTGTCCTCTACCTCCCATTCGATGTTAAAGTGAGTACGGACTGCGACTACTGTGTCCAAGACCAAGGAACGACTTAAGTTGAGATAGATGGGAGAACTTTTTTACTAGGTGACTACAGACCCATCATCGAGATGAAAAAAAAAAAAAGGAGTAGTATTATCGTGACCTAAAATAGACTTGTCGACGATGTTGGAAGTACATGGTAAGACGTAAGTCTAGGACACGGAGTTTTTGATTGAGACGATCTGAAGGGACTACGAGGTCACCAATTCTTAGGTGGACGGTTACGTCCTTTGTACCCAAGTTAGGGACCAGACCCTTCTAAGGTGTACGGTGTACCCAGTTGATGACTCGGGTACACGACGTTGATGACTTCGGACACGGGACCTCGGGCGTGAACCGTTGTTCTCTTTGACGGCGTTACTCTTCGGATACACGATTCAACGAAGTCAGCACAAACTAAGACACGCGGGGGTACTTGACATTGGGGGGACCGAGGAGATAGATACCGTAAGAGGTTCGTTCTTATGACCTCACCCAACGGTATGGAAAGAGGTCCCCTAGAAAGACTGGGTCCGTCTACCCAAGAAATGGTGATCACGGTGGTTACTCTTGGGATGTGTGACGTTGATCTCTTATCGGGGCAGGACACGCGTTGTTTCTGGGTCGTGTCGGTTTTTATTTATATGTTTATAAAAAAAGTTTTGGATAATAAGAGACAGAGACCTGACGAATAATTTTTACTTTTTTTTTTTTGATTGTCACGGAGGAGTTTATATTTTAGGAGAACAGTAAAGAACACAATACTTAGGGAAGGCAAGAAACCAATGAAGAAAGAGAATAGAGGGAAGTAGGAAAGAGACACGGAGGCTAAGGTAGTCCAGAAGTAATCATTCGAGGTACAAGTGTAGAAACTTTCGAGTTTTGAACTTCCAAATGTATATCCCCTCAATACATAAAATTTTTACGAAAAAATTGAATTGATTTTAAATCTGTTATAAGAACCTCTAAACCTCGGAATCCTATGTTTTCCTTCGATCTCTTTGTTCGTCCTCGACCAAACGTGTCTCAGAACACCCGTCGCAACTCTTAAAACTATAAGTGAGTAAGTAACTACCGGTCGGTGTCTTCCCAAAATTTATTTTAATCCTTAACGAAACTGGTCTAAACACAAGAATCTACTAGTGAGATCGATAGTACACCTTCTACCACGAAAGTAATCTAATATGAAAACCGATTCATATTGTGTCTGAGTTTTATTGTTACCGTATTCATTCCACTTCACACTCGACCTTAACGTACAACGAGGATTTTTAGAAATCCTTGGGTCCGAGGTAGATAGAAGAAGAAGATAGTAGGGATGTAATAACGGGAATGGTCGTTACAGGTTCAAACAAGACGTGGTTTCGATGTAGAGTTGGTTGTTCTTCCCGTGGACCTTTAAGATATACAGTGACGGTAAAACAAAGAAATCGTTCTTGGATCAGGTTACCGGTGTAGGTCGAGTTCCCTCAAACCCTTTCACTTAAAAAAAGGGAATCTATCGAGGTACTGGTCTATTCTTCAGATAATGAAATCTTCCTTTTCTCACCTATAACCTTCTGTTGTCCGCCAAAAACGGTGACTACTTAATCTCTACCAGTTCTCTCCTTTGTCCCACTGATCATATCTTCGTTGACGTTTTCAGGTCCACCCTTTACGACTACTCAACCAGATCGTATCATTTCATCTCTGTCTTTCTTTACTTCCCTAGATCTTTTACACATCCTCATATTTCAGTTATCGAAGGGACCACCGAGTCTATCATTTCTTAGACGGTTGTTACGTCTTTTGGACCCAAGTCAGGGACCTAGCCCTACTAGGGAACCCCTTCTCTTACCGATGGGTGAGGTCATAAGAACGGACCTCTTAAGGTACCTGTCTCCTCGTTCCATCCGCTGTCAGGTACTCCAGTGTTTCTCAACTTGTACTGACTTCACTGTCGTCGTCGTCGTATCTTAGTTATCCTGAATCCATATTCTCAATTTCCTCTTCCTTGACATTTCCTATTGTAAGTTCAAAGATTTTATTTGTTGGTCCTTTTACTACCGTAGCAATTCACTCTACCTTTTCCGACTTTTAGATATCTAAACACATCCTGTTAGTATTTAAGTCAAAACTCTAAGAAAAAAACAATTAAATTTAAATAAAATTAACTTCCGATTATCCATAAGTTCATATTTATAACAGAGTCGGTCCTCGACCTTTTGACACTGGATATCCTGTTTAAACCGAGTGACACACAAAAAAATTTTTTTAATGTTAAAATAACACTATTTTATTTCCATTGTTTTAAATGGTAAAATAGGTAGAAATTTATATGTTAAATAACCGTAATTAATGTAAGTGATACAGTACGTTTGTAAAGGTGAGAGATAAAGGTTTCGGAAAAGTAATGGGGTTGTCTTTGAGACGTGCATGATTCAACGAAGTCAGTATAAGTTGAGAACACTGGGATACCTGACATCTGACGGTCCGAGGAGACGGGTATCCTAAGAGGTCCGTACTTATGACTTCACCCAACAGTACGAGAAGAGGTCCCTTAGAAGTGTCGAATACAGAGGATGTGACCATGCACCTAAGAAATGATGATCGCGGTAGACCCTTCGTTGTCTTTGAGACATTGGTAATTTTTTATCGAGGGGTAAGGGGAAAGGGGAGTCGGGGACCATTGAAGATTAGATGAAAGATAGAGGTATTTGAACGGATAAGATGTATAAAGTTTATTAACCTTGGTACGTTATAAACAGGAAAACACAGACCAAATAAAGTGAATCGTATTACAAAAGTTCCGAGTGGGTACAACATCACACATAGTCTTGAAGTAAGAGAACATCGTACCTCGGGAGGTTCTCGTTACATTTTGCCTGAATTTTTCACTATTAAGACGTTTGGTCGTTTATTCACTTTGACCTTTTCTTACATCTCATATCCTCTCTTCTTTATTTAAGACTTAAACTCGTTAAATTTGATAAACGTATCTTATTAGTTCCCCGATAATTCGTCCATGTTTTACTTCCCCACCTATAAAATTGTTGTGATTTACTTTTGAGGTATTGTAACAGTCTAGTACAAAGGTGTATTTTGTAAATGACTCCCTCCCTCTCCCGTTCAAACACGTCAGTCTTGACCCTAAGGACTATGTACAATACTTATAGGGTAGTGTCCGTAACTTTGACCTTTATGGGGCTGTAGAAGAGTAAAGCTAATTTCTTTATGCCTAAGTCATAAGAAGTGTTATAAGACCGAACCCGTTTTAATAGTTTGGTAATGTTCATCTACACTAAAATCTAAAACTTTAATGAATGGGATCCGAATAACAGAGACTCCTATCTTTTTCATACGTTGTCCCTTTCTTTTTTCTGTTTTAGAAACAATATTGAATTCCTCTAAAGTAGAGACGGGACGATAGGACCCAAGATTCTCTAAATTAATACCGTCCGTAATGACCTTTCATCTTCACCTTTTGTTTTGATTTACCCGTAACTCACACACAATTCTATCAGAAGGATCCTTGCCCACCTTAGTCGGTCAAGTTCTATCTAAGGTCCGTCGACCCTCTATACAACTGTCGTGAATTCCACGTTACTTAGGATTCTGTCGGTCGAAGACGGTCATTATTCTGGGTCGTTTTATCCGTAAAAAGACACAGTCCCCTGAAAGTTGAAATTCCCTAGGCTATACAATGAGAGAAGAGAATACACGGTAAAGAGTTCCTGAGAGATAAGGAATAGTCAAGGACCTTTTGTCCTTGCTCGTCTCGACGTGCGTCAAGAGTCCTGACTCTAGTACTCTTTCCCGTGGACAAACCTAAGGAAAGTCACTGAGGGAAGTCACTGGAAAATGAATTTCCATTAGATAAGGTAAAACGGGGAGAATGAGTCCTATACCTTATGAAAGACCGGGAAATTTCTAACAATAAACGAACCGAAACAAAAACGAGGTAAAAAAATGACGGATTTCGACAGAACATACTTCTATATATTTGCACGTAAAGACGTTTATTACGTGGGAACAAAGTGAGATCTGAACCCAGGGGACGCAGGGAGAAGAACAGCTGAGGTCAGGGGTCCAGGGTCAGATGTTTCTGACACTGTTAAGACCTGACTCAACTCACACCAAAGGTAAAATATTATACTTACTATCTTGAGAAGAGATATGAAAATTACTAAGAAATATCTTCGGTAAACCGGGATAAAGATATGATCTGGTCTAGGACTTAGAGAATTTTAGAGAAGTCATTGTCTAATACTTTCTACTTCGTGTACCCCTATTAAAATAAAGTCGAAAATCCCGATTAGAATCATTTAAAACAGAACTATTAAGACCTAAAAATTTTAAAAGACGACGACTTTTAGTCCTACCTAAAAAGAAGGAGCAAAAGTCTTTGATATATTTATCCCATCGTTACGGTTAACGTTTCAACAGTGGTCGTAGTCAACAGTTCACGAAACTTAAAGAAAAAAATTATTTCTGGAATAAAAATAAACAAATCAAATTAAAAAATTGACCTCCTATTAATGAAATGTTATAACACTACCCAAAACGGTATATAGTTGTACTTAACCGGTATCCATATGTTCACGGAGGGGGTAGGACTTTGGGGGGAGGGTGGGATAGGGAGGTCCAACAGTGTCTCGTGACCGAAACCCACGGGACGTAGTATGTATTTTGAGGGTGACCGACAGATAAAATATATACCATTACATATACAAAGTTACGATAAGAGAGTTTAGTGGGGTGGAAGAGGAGGGTGACTCATGTTTTCAGACAAGAAATACAGAGAAAGAGGAAACGACGGGATGTGTATCCTAACAGCCATGATAGAAAGATCAAAACTTAAAGAATCTATTTTATAAAGTTTTATTTATTATAGAATAAATTGTGTTGGTTATTTGATAAGATTTACCTTTTTTATTGATAAGGAAACATTCCGACTTATTATAAAGTAACATACATGTATGGTGTAAAACAAATAGTAAGTAGACAACTATTTGTGAATCCAACAAAGGTGAAAAACAGATAAGACTCATTACGCCATTATTGAAACCATATGTTCATAGACAAACTCAAGGACAAAGGTTAAGGAAACCCATAATATGGATTCGTACCTTAACGACCCAGTTTATCATTAAGATACAAATTGAAAGACTCCTTGGTGGTTTGACAAAAGTGTCACCGACGTGATAAAATGTGAGGTTAGTACTCTCATGTTCCCAAGGTTAAAGAGGTGTAAGAGAGGTCGTAAAAAATAAAAATCAACAAAAAAAATTTAATAACATAAGTAAGAGGTGTTTTTTTCTTACTTTACAACGGTAAACGTTGTTGTACCTATCTGAGTCTCCCATAATACAATGAATTATGCAGTCTATCTCTTCCTGTTTATGACATACTATAGTGAATATACATCTTAGATTTTTTATTTGATCACTTACATTGTTTTTTCTTCGTCCGAGTGTCTGTATTTCTTGTTTGATACTGTCAACGGTCAATCCTCCCCCTTCACCTCCTGTTCTATCCTTGTCCCCAATTCTTTATGTTTGATAATATATTATTTGTTTATTCGATGTTCCCACATAACACGTTGTATCCCTTATATCCATCATAAAACATCATTGATAATCACCTTAAATTGAAAATTTTTAAAACTTAGTGATACTACATGTGAACATTGAATACAATATAACATGTGGTTGATATAAAGTTAAAATTTTTAATTTTTATTTAGTAATATCGGTAAGATCACTCACACTTTAATATAGAGTGAAGACCGAAAATAAATGTAAAGGAAATAACTGATTCCTACAACTCATAGAAAAGTACATGAATAACGACTAAACATCTAGAAGAAACGTCTTGTAAAATAAGTATAAAAACTACGTAAAAATTGACCCAACAGAAAAACTCCTCCACAACATTGAAAAATTATATAAGTTTTATAATATAAGAATAACCGATACTAAAAGTTTATAAAAGATAGTAAAAATCCATGAGAAGTGGGAGAGAATTCTCATAGTAAATTACTTGTTTCCAAAAGTTAAAACTACTTCGAGTTAACTAGCCAAAGAAGAAAAGAACGAACACGAAACCACAGAATAGATTCTTAGATAACGGTTTAGGTTCCAGTATTTAGAAAGGGGGTTACGTAAGAAGATTCACAAAATCCTAAAAATCGAGAAAATAAATCTAGTAACTAGTAAAGTCAATTAAAAACATATACCACACTCCGTTCTCAAGTTTAAATAAGAGAAAGTACCCCTTTAGGCTGAAAGGACCGTGGTAAATAACCTCTATTAAAGAAGGGGGTAAGTTTCCTGAACTGTAGAAACAGTTTTTACTTCACCGGTATATACGTTCCCAAATAAAGACCCTAGAGTCGAGACAAGATAACGAGATATACAGATATGTATTCGGTCACAAAACTCACGATATCGAAACATCATTCAAAACTTCAATCCTTCACACTCAGGAAGTTGAACTAAGAAAAAGTTCTAACAAAACCTATAAAACCCCGGGAATCTTACGGTATACTTAAACTTTTAGTTGAAAAGGTAAAGATGTGTTTCCTTTCGACCTTAAAAATATCCTCAACACAACTTAGACATCTGGTGAAACCTATCATAACTATATAATTTTATAATTTAAAAGGTTAGGTACTTGTACTCTATAGAAAGGTAAATCTAAAAGGAATTAAAGAAAGTCGTTACGAAAGATAAAAAAAAAATTAAAATCAAAAAATAAAAAATTTAAAATTTTAGAAATTAAGAATGTACGCAAGGGTTTGTACCTGGGGGGAGGGTGCAGGGAGGGGTATTGTAGAGAGACCCAGTAGGGGTACGTGGTCGGGGTTCGTAGTCGTTACGAAAAATTTACAGTTACGTGTGCGGAAAGGAGAGGAACCAATTTAAATAGGGATCCATAAAATATGAAAACCTACGATAATGTTTGCTTTGACAAAAGAATTAAAGGAATACTCTTAAAAGTAACGGGCACAATCTTTGTGTTGAACAGTCACACATATACACACAACTAAAACATTGGACATTGAAACGACTTAATTAAATAATAGAGATCATGGGAAAAATATCTAAGAAACCCTAAAAGAAGTACATCTTAGTGTAGTATATGTTTATTTCTATCAAAATGAAGAAAGAACGATTAAACCTACGAAAAATAAAGAAAAAGAACAGATTTATTGAGACCGATCTTGAAGGTCATGTTACAACTTATCGAGTAAGGAAAAATTTTTTTTATTTCAAAATGACCTTGTGTTGGTCCGAGTAAATAAATATATAACAGATACCGACGTAAACGTGACGTTACCATCTCAACTAATCAAACTGTCTTTGGTTGACCTAGTTTTTAAAATTTTATAAATTATATATCGGGAAATGTCTCTATCAAACTGTTCGAAAAGAAGATCACGATACGACACGAAACAACACAGGCTGAAAAACACTAGGAGACCTGACATCGGGTGGTCCGAGGAGACTGGTACCTTAAAAAGTCCGTTCTTACGGTATCGTCCCAACGGTAAAGGATGAGATCCCCTAGAAAGGTTGGGTCCCCAGGTTGGATATAGAGAACACATTGGACGGAACCGTTCGGCTAAAAAAATGATGACACGGTGGACCCTTCGGTAAAAGAAGATCCATTATCGTATTAATTCAGACTTTAAGTTTTCTCACTAGAACTATACTCTATGTATAAAAATACAATGAACTTCAGTACCATCAAACTCCTGGTGGATCTTACTTTCTACACCGAATTCCTAATTCTACTACATAAAGTCATACATTACTACTTTTCTTACTTTTTTCGGGTAGTATTCTCTGACTCTTCACACACATGGTCTCTCACATCACATGGAGTCTCTTTGGTTCTTTTTACTCGTAACACTCTTCTCCCTTTATCAGTTGTTACGCTTTTCGACTGTTTTTTATAGTTCATTCTACTCCCGAAATTTTACAGGTAACAAAAATTGTTGTACTACCAATGACCATTGACATTGTTCTCTTCGGAGGATCCTTATCAAAATTCACAAAATTAAAGGTTTTACTGTATAAAACTTCTTAGTTTATAACTTCGTGACAATAAACTACGAAAAGATTTTATACATAAATAACTGGTTGTTTAACCTGATTAAAGTAACCATATTTAACCATATTATATAAAAGATAAATTTTATAAAGGGTTTAACCTTAATAAAATTTTTTATTTAAATAAAGGTACTTTTTTTTTTGTGAAAAGTTTTACTAAAAGGTTTTGATTTTTTATGTATTTCTTTTATCAATAAGGACCATGTATAAGTACGTGAAATTAGTCAAATAATCGATATAGATAAAGATTATGATACAATTGACTGTAAAAAAAAAGACTTTTGTGTAAAAAAGTTATCCTGAATCATTTTAATGTACGTTATAAGGAGTTTCAACATGAGACATCGGTTATTTGAACTTTAAAACCTATTGAAGTTAAATAAGAAAAGACTTCTAATATAACAACTAACTCTTCTGTCCGAGAAATGTCTATAATGTCGTAGATATTGTATCTCGTTAAGGACAATTAATCTCTCATAAGAACTAAAATTAATAAAATAACTTTTTATAAAACTTTTCATTACACGAAACGAAGGTAAACCTCAGGAAGTTGTTTGTAAAAATGTTCTATTTTAAGTAATTTATTTAAAAGACATAAATACTAAGAAAACTTACTAAGTGGTTTAAATTTGTGACTTTTTAGTTCCGAAAGAGTTCATATAAGAACATAATGTCATGTCTAATATACCAAATCAATTTTTATTCTTTGTAGTTCAGTTCTATAATGTTTCATGCCAACATCTTACAGTTTTAATTTAGAACATACGTCAAACCCGAGAGTAGTATATTAGACGATTTATTACTTAAAGTTAAAGAAGGATATATATTCGAAATAAAAGTATTAAAGTTAAACGATTCTCGAAGTTTTCGACTTTAAAAACCAGGAGGTAAGGAACTCATGAAACCAATTTCTAAAGATTTACTAACTTGTTATATGTTAGACTTATATTTCCTGAACAAGTGTTACTACCAGTTATGAGACATCCTGTGAACTCAATTACTTGTCGTATGAAGATATTTTCGAATTTTAAAATTTGTTAGACTCAGTACTGGTCTTCGTTTTTCCCTTAGTATATGTCGGTACGATTTAAAAAAAGTACAAGGGGTAGTCTAAACAGAGTTTTAAATGTTCAGTTAATAAGATTTATACATATACATATACACATGAGAGTCTCTTCCGTTATCGTGGAGTGAAGTCATGAGAACGGACCTTTTAGGGTACCTGCCTCCTCGGACCACCCCACGTCAGGCACCTCAGCGATTCTCAGTCTGTGCTGACTCACAGAAGTGAAAGTGAAAAGTGAAAGTACGTAACCTCTTCCTTTACCGTTGGGTGAGGTCACAAGAACGGACCTCTTAGGGTCCCTGACCCCTCGGACCACCCGACGGTAGATACCCCAGCGTATCTCAGCCTGTGCTGACTTCACTGAATCGTTGTCGACGTCGTCGTCGTACCCATGAGACAGAGAGTCAACACAGACTAAGAACTCTGGAACACCTGGTGTCGGGAGGTCCGAGGAGACGAGTACTTTAAAAGGTCCGCTGTTATGACGTCGCCCAACGGTAAAGTGATTAATACATGTTTCGTAAATGAAAGCAAAAGAGTAACGGTAACTTTTACATAACGACATTTCTCCCAGATAAACGTTTTATTTTTCCGTAATTCTTTGTCCTTTTATTCGTTTACCAACATCTAAATGTGGAAGTGTCTTTGTCGTATTGATGTCATCGTCCTCGAAAAACTGACAAAAGGGATATGAGATATCCTCCTGACGACTCTGGGGTAAAGGGTGTACGTAAAGTGAATATCAATTGTGTGTATGAAAGAATAAAAGATGACTGGGAAACTAGATCTCCGGACAGTTTAAATTATCGTGTTCAACGACTATATCATTGATTGGACGTCTATGTTGTCGTAGTTTATGTGGTGGACTCTGGTCCCTATCATTAAAGATTAACTACCTCAGTTTCTCTTGAAACAAAATGTTCTTTGACGTCGGACATGAACTTTTCCACAGACAATGTAACGTAGATCTTTCTCAGCAGTAGAAAGTGTAAATTGATGTACCATTTCACTCTTGAGACATGTGACAGGTACGTAAAGTGTGTGATGATGTACTCTGTTAAGAAACGAAACTTTGGATAAAATGGACTATAAATTATATGGATGAGGACGAAAAAACGACGACAACAATTATAAACGAACGGTGTGGAATAGGACAGAAAAATGAAAGTTGTATGAAGACAGTGACATAAACTTCACTCAACGAACATCTGTTGTACGACTTAGTGTCCAAATAATTAGGTGAGAACGGTCAAACGAAAAGTTAACTGCATAAATCTGATAAATGTAAATTCCATTAATAACCATACATATCCCGAGTATGTAGGTGAAATAAAAAATAAAAAACAAATAAAGGACACAAAGAGTCAGGAGATAAAGAGTAGAGGTCGGAAGATTATTCAATGGACTTACAAAAATTCCAAAAATCAAACTGAATAAATCAGAAAAACTTGTAAAGTGAAACATATCAAATCCTTTTTCAGTTCCTACTGGTCAGAATGATGAGAATAAGTTGTGTCACGACCTTCAAAATCGGTTATGTTATCGTGTTATTTTTTCTTATTTTTCGTATGTATAACTTTTCCTTTTTTTTTTGAAGGGAAAACTACTAAACAACAGATACATCTTTTGAAGTTTCTTAACTGTTTTTATTTTTGAGAATCTTCACTCACTCAAATAGTTTCAGAGTCCTATGTTATAGTTGTGTGACTTTAGTTAGAGTTAAAATGTATGTTCGTTGTTTATACACCTTTCACTTTAAATTTTATATTAAGGTAAATATTAATGAGATTCTTTTACTTTATGAATCCATATTTAGATTGTTTTATATATATTATAGACATAGGACTTTTAACGTTTTACGACTACTTTCCGTAGTTTCTTGATTTATTTTCCGTACTAAATAACACAAGTACCCAACTTTCTGAGTTGTATCATTTTGACACTTAAGAGGGATTTGACTAGATATCTAATTACGGTATAAATAGTTTCAAGGTCGTCCCTAAAAACATCCGTATCTCTTCATATAAGATTCAAATATACCTTGAGTGTCTTGTATATTATCGAATTTGTTAGAACTTCTCCTTCTTGTCACACGTATCTTGGTGAAATGGGGAACGATTCCGAATGATATATCGATTTTGGTAGTTCTATAATACAATAACCGTCTACTGATCTATGTACCCAGTTACCTTGTCTTCTCTCTTTGGTCTTTATTTGAGTGTGTTTGTACGGGTCGATTAGAAACTGTTGTAAAGTTCTCGTTCAAATTATTTCACAGACTTAGGTAAAAACTGTAAACTGACGACTGTCGAAAGTATAAGGTGGATTGGGGAAGGTGAAAACGGGACGGAGACCCGTTCGACTATTCTTTAGGGTCCGGAAGGGAGGGAACCGTGAAGGTCCTTTCCAGTTTGATACTTTTAGGGACGGGTGTGTACCCTTAGTAGTGGGATCGGAGTGAGGGATTAGTTTTATTTTAGTTTTCTGTGAATGAGGAGGAAAGTAAGTTAGGTCAGGTCTGACCGAACCCCATAGACTGGACGAGAGGAGGTTTTTTTTTTTTTAGGGTAATATACTTATTAAGGGAGAAAAGTATGGAAGGATGACACACACCATAGTAGTCAGGGGTGTAGACTTTGTTAAAACCAACTCCTTAACTCGGGTGACAGATGTCCCATCGGTGTTTTGTTAACAAGACACTCGTCCTAACAAATCGTATGGTGAGACACAAATATTTTTTGCCATTTTGAATTTTTTATCACTATTATATTTTCAACCGTTGGTGTGTTTCTTTGACCTAGTGAATGTGTGATGATTACCTTAACATTTTATCATGTAGGTGGGACACTTTCTCTTATGATCAAATAAATTTTTGATCTGTACACGAATGATATGTTGAATTTATAACGTAAGAACCCATAAATAGAGTTTCTTTACTTTTATATAAAGGTGTGTTTCTGAACAAACGTTTGTCGGTATCGTAGAAATCAGTATTCTCAGGGTTTTGATCTTTGTTGGGTTACAGGTAGTTGACTAATTACCTATTTGTCTTACACCATGTGGGTTTGGTACCTTACCTTATTTTTTCTTTTCTTACTGTAAACGATATTCAACTTACTCAAAGTTCCTTTACAACTCTTTTTTCCGTTGGAGATTTTCAATATAGGACATGCTAAGGTAACTAATTATATATTATCAAAACTTTTCCGTTTTAATATCCATATCTCCTGTCTAATCATCTACGGTCACAAACCCCACTACACCCACATCAACCTTCCACTTACACTAATATTTTCACCTTATACTCCCTAGGAACAATGCATTGAGAAGACATAGAACTGACACTAGTGTCATAAGATGTACCCGTTATTATGACATATCTTGTTTTGTGTGGGTGTATGTGTGTATATCTTTACACGACCCCAGGTCGGGGTCACCTAGGTCCCTTAAGTTTCCCCTCTGTCTCAGCCGCAGGATCCTTTCTTGATAAATTAATCTTTTCTTTCTATTCCTTCTTTATCACATCATCCTTTTAAATCACCTCTTTTTCTACGACTTATTGAACCAAATGTACCTTATGGTTATTTTGGAGCTCTGTTCTCCAAACGTGGTGGATGCATCCGGCGTCCGCAGGAGGGCAAGAGGACTTCTTCTCCTCTGTGATTCCGGAGGGGTCAGTCTAGAATCTTCGGGTCCGTTTTAATCGTCTGAACCGCTCATGGGTGTGTTCATGGGTGTGAGGTCTACCCTTAAGTCGGTCTTTTTACCTCTTATTCTTTCTTGCTATGCCCCCTTAGTCAGAAAGGTCTTTGACTAGGTAAAAGAAATAAAAATCCAAACGAATATATGAAAAACAATATGTATCCCTACTTATGTCTCAGTGTACCGTAGTCGGCTGGACTGGGAACAGTTTTAGTCCACGAAGTATATTTACATATGTTTCCAGAATCCCCAAAATGTAGTAAAAGACCGGTACTCCGGACGACTGTAAAATACCGGGAAAGACTATTGCCAGTCAGTTGGTTTTTTGTAAAAAAGGTCCCCACTAAAAAAGAATTTGGTCCGCGGTGGGAGGCTTCCATGGTCTATTTCAACGTAAGGATATCCCACTCCCACGTCCCCCAATATTAGTTCTTTCGTTAAATGAATTGGATTCCAAATTGTACTAATTATAGTTTCCAATTATGAATAAAGAGGATATACGATCAATATAAGTAATATTCCCGTCCCTTATACCTCTAAATCACCGTTTATAACCGAGTTGTTTACTTTTTGGGAAGTGGTTATATTAAGGATTAGTTGGGTGGTATGATATGATATTAAAAGATTGAAGAGTTTTCTTAGACATAAATCTTTCAAATTTCGTAGATCACGAAGAGTGCCAACCCTCCGACATTTGTTAGTGTACACCGGCCTGCTTGGACAAGTCCGTCCGATCTCTTGAAAATCTCCTCAAACATTCAACTTTGTGAGAACAGTGCGGGTCCTTAAAAATAACTGACCTCGACGTTCAATTGAGGAAGAGACTCTCTCCACCACCCCCTGTCGGGGGGTATTTCAGTCTCCATATCTACTCTCGTACTCCGTCATTTCATCCGTCTGAGACCAAAACCCCCATCTACGAGCCTTTGTCCCCCAGAGGACTCCGAGCTAGGGAGGAAACGCATTACGGCTCGGAGGAAGGAGTACTGGAAACGGTGCCCGCCTCAAGGAGTGTGACCGAGGGTTGGCTTTACGTACATTTTGAACACTTTAGACTTATTCCATCCATCTAATATAGTTGTCGTTAAAGGACCAACTCTATGACATGATATTAATACGTTTTACAACGGGAACATCCTTTAATCCACTTCCCATATTTCTTAAAGAAACATAATAAAAAATTAATCAAAAATAATCTCATATCAACGAAACATTACAATACAATCAAAAATGACATATCGTTTCACTTAGTCACGGGAGAAAAAAACCTAAAGGAAGGTTAAATCCATCGGTGTCTCGTGACTCATCTCACGATGTGTCATCCAAGAATAATTATAGACGAAATACGTATCATCACATATATACGGTTCGGGTTAGATGGTTACGAAGGGTGAGAAGGGGGAAACCATAGGTGTGTAAACAGGAGATACAGACACAGAAATAAAGACGAAACGTTTACTCAAGTAGACATAGTAATAAGATCTAATGTGTATATTCACTATAATATACTATAAACAAAACAGAAAGACGGAATGAAGTAAGACATACTGTCAGAGACCAAGGTAGACGTAGAGATGTTTAACGTCGTAAATTAAGGAAAATTACCGACTCATTATAAGGTAACAAGAATACATAGTGTAGAAATAGGTAAGAAGATAACTACCCATAAATCCAACAAAGGTACCTGACCGATAACATTTATCACGACGTTACTTGTAACCCCACGTACATAGTAAAAAAATTTGAATAAACCGACACGGTCCAGAAGTAACGTTGTACTCCCTAGAACTCAACGTCTACGTTTGAGAATCAACGTCGTACACCTTAGATCAAGGGACTAGTCCCTAGCTTGTGTCCGGGTAACGTAATCCAGTGTCAGAATCGATGACCTGGTGGTCCCTTCAGGGACGTATATAGAAAACTTAATACTAAAAGAGGTCCATATACGGGTCGTCACCCTAACAATCCAGTATATAATTAAAAATCAAAAAAATACCTTAGAGGTAAGACAAGAGGTATCATCGACGTGGTTAAATGTAAGGGTGGTCGTCACATTCTCCCAGCGGAAAAGAGATGTGATAGAGACAGTAAATAACAAACATGTAAAAAATTTTATTACCGGTAAGACTGGTCACACTCCACTATGAAATAACATAAAAACTCCATGTAAAGATATTATTTCTTCGAGAAACAAAATAAACTTGTAGAAAAGTACACAAACAACCAGTAGTCATACAGAAGAAACCTATTTACAGATAAATCCAGAAGACGGGTGAAAAACTAACAAAAAAAAAAAAAATTAACTCAACGTACTCGACCACCATATAAAACCTCTCATTAGGGAACAGTCAACGAAACAAACATTTATATAAGAGAGTAAAGTTACCGACGTAAAAGTCAAATGAATACCAAAGGAAGCGACACATTTTTGAAAATTCAAATTAATCCAGGGTAAATGAAAACAAAAATGAAAACGATGAGATCTTCAATCTAGTTTTTTCTAGAACGACACTAAATACAGTTTCTCACAATACATATACAAAAGAAGATTCTTAAAAGATGACAGGTCGGAATGTAAATCCAGAAATTAGGTAAAAGTCAAATAAAAGTATATACCACAATCCCTCACAAGATTAAAGTAAGAAAATACATATCGAGAGGTCAAAAGGGTCGTGTTGAGTAATTTCTCTGACGTAAAAGAGGTAACATATAAAAACGGAGGAAATAGTGTCTAATCCACTAGTATCGCCTACCCAAATATAGATCCGAAAGATTGAACAAGGAAACTAGATTTAAAGACAAAAACACGGTCATGGTATGACAGAACTACTGACATCGAAACATCAAATCAAACTTCAGTCCCTCGGACTAAAGAGGTCGAGACAAAAAGAAAGAACGTTAACGAAATCGATAATTCTTAGACAACAGAAAGGTATGTTTAACGTTTGAAAAACAGGATAAAGACCCCCTTTACAGTAACCATTAAACTATCTAAAATGAGTTAGACATGTAATGAAACTCATCATGTTAGTAAAAGTGTTGTAACTAAGAAGGTTAAGTTCTTTTATCATATAGAGAGGTAGACGAACACAACAGAAATTAAAGAAAGTAGTCATACGAAAGACTCATCTCCGGAAAACGAAGAAATCCCTCCAAATAAGGATCCATAACATAAGAAAAGTAACGTTACTATTTACCCTAACAAAGGAATTAAAGTAAAATAAAAAGTAACAATCATATATTCTTACGTTCTCTAAAGACACTTAATTAAAACATAGGACGTTGAAACGGTTTAAGTCACTAATCGGGATCATGAAAAGATCACCGTAGAAAGTATAAAAGAACATATCATAGTACAGTAGACGGTTGTCACTGTCAAAGTGGAAAAAAAAAAAAGGTTAAACCTGGGGAAAATAAAGTAAAAGAAGAGACTAATAGTAACGATTCTGAAGGTTTTGACAACTTATTACCACCACTCTCACTCGTGGGAACAAAACAAGGACTAAAAATCTCTTTTACGAAAGTCAAAAAATGGTAACTCTTACTATAAACAACACCCAAACAACATATGGTGGAAATAATCAGACTCAATACAAGAAAAATACAGAAGAAAGACCACTAAAAAACATTATTTACCCACATATTAAAACAGTTTTCGAAAAAGACGTAGATAACTCTACTAGTATACCAAAAATAAGAAATTAAACATATTGTAACTAAATGTCTATAACTTCTTAGGAACATTAGGGACCCTATTCAGGGTGAACTAATACCATGTACTAGGAAAATTACACAACAACCTAGGACAAACACAACTCCTAAAAGACAGGTACAAGTAGTCATTATAACCGGACATTAAAAGAAAAAACACCATAGAAATAGACCAAAACCATAGTTCCACTAACACCGGAATATCTTACTCGAACGTTCACAAGTAGGGAGACGTTAAAAAACCTTTTGAAATTCTTCCTATCAACAATCGAAAAGAGATTTTCAAACTATCTGAAGTAGACGCTTCGGTAGACCAGGACCCGAAAACAAATGACTTTCTAAAAATTAGTGTCAATACGTAAGTAATGAAAACTAACCAGACAACTATAAAAGATAAAGAAGGACCAAGTCAGAACCTTCCAACATGTAAAGATGTTTAAACTGGTTAAGAAGGTCCGACCGGTAAAATAACCGCACATCAACAAAGACCATTAGAAAATACTAAGTAACATACAAAGGTGACAGTCAACATCGAAGAGAAAAAAGTAAATATTAAAATAACTAAACTTAAGAGAGGGAAAAAATAATACTCAGACCTATTTTAATTCTTGGCTGGGTCCAAAATCAAAAAAACTAGAAACGGTAACCAAAGTAAAGATAAAGTAAATAAAGGAGAGACTAGAAATTCTAAAGAATGGAAAATTATTGAAACCCAAAAAAAAAACAAGAAGAAAGAGATCGACGAAATCCATATTACCATCCAACAAATAAACTCCAAAAAGAATAAAGAACTCTACCCTAACATAACGGTATTTGAAAGGAGAACTTTTACAAAAACGACGTAGGGTATCCAAAACCCAGTAAAACAAAAGTAACAGTAAACAAAGAAAAAAAAAATTAAAAAGAAAAACTAAAGAAGTCACTAGAGAACAGACAAATCATCGTAAAATCGGAGGTACACGAACATAAAAAATGTCGAAAAAGGACATTAGAGTATCGTAACACCAGTCTTTTCTACGAACTATACTAAAGTCAAAAGGATTTAAATGTCTCCAAATTAAACACTGGGTTCTACACTAGACAAGACCTCTTACAAGACACACGTGAACTTTTCTTTCACATCAAACGACGAAAACCTACCTTACAGTATATTTATGGTTAATTCAGATCGACCAGATTACACAGTAAATTCCTAAGTAATTAAAAGGAATAATTAAAAGACAGACTACTAGACAGGTAACACCCTCACGAGTGACAGGTAAGATAAGGTGTCTACGTCCCAAATGGTTCGACTAGTGTCACTAAATCAGGTACTGTACACGTCGACGTCCTTCTCTAAAAGCAAAGAGAAGGAATTAACATGTCGGGGACCCCAAGTCGACACCAAAACAGGGGTGGAGACACAAACCCGGTGGGAGTCCACAGACAAGGGACGGGCTCACTCTTCCCCGTTTTCGTCGTCGACTAACCCTCTGAGTCCGATTAGCCCCGTGAATAAACAAGTCCGTCCCCTCCCTATTTTGTCGGTGTAGATCACGCACACACTTAACGGATACCGTTACCTCTCCTTGTCCTTTAAAGTTGTCTGACCTTACTCGAATAAGACCACTTTCAGGGAGGGACACGGGCGTCTCCGTAGTCGGTCACCCCTTCACTCAACGTTACTGTCGGGACGGTGAACACACGGTGAGTTGTTACCGTGGACTAAAGGTTCCTTCTGGTACGAAGGAGATCTTCGTAAGGACCGACACCTCAGGGAGTGAGGGTATGGAAGTCCTACAGAGACACGTCGGTTGTCGTCAGAAGAGGAACCTAGACGAAAGGATTGGGGTGAGAAATGGTGAGTCGGGGACGGTGGTGACCACCGAAGGGTAGAGTCTGACCACGTAGGTTCCGACTAACGGATCCTCCGAAACCGTACCCGTGTGTCCGGACGGTTCAAGACACGTCAGTAACCTCCGAAACCACCATCACCTCGAGTCTTTTAGTAATCAGGAATAGAATGTATATTTTTTTTCACTACGGTAAACTAAAATCAACAAAATACAAGAAATTCTTGAGATCTCATAAAACAAGAAACAAAAGAAAGAAAGTCTACATAAAAAAGGAATTATATCTGTCAACGTCACATCAAAGGTCCTTACTTCGTCATCGGACCACTTATCAGAAAGTCAAGTTTAGGTTCACTAACCATTTGAGACTGATCAAGAACAAAAGGACTAAAGGGATCTTCCTACTAGTCCTTCACTACGGTCGAGGTAGGGATGACGAAGGGACACGTCTGTCCATGTGTGTGTAGAAGAGTGACGGAGTCGAGAACCTCCCCGTCGAAGAACCTCGTGACTCGGGGACAGAGTTAACTTGTTGTGGGACCTCCCGAAAGACTCCTACGTCAGAGTTTCACGACGACGGTTCACGACGAGGACGGTGACGTCTTCCTTCTCTATCTTTCTGTGATCCCGTTATGAGTCAGATCTCGTAGGGGTACGACGTCGAAGAGGTCCTTAGAGAAACATAATACAGAATGTTAACGTACACTTACATGTCAATACAGTTTATTTTGAAGTTTCAAAAGAATCACAGATCCAATTTTTTTTTTATGTGGACAAGGCTAAACCTGTGAGTGAATATACGAGTGAGATCGATAGTAGAGATTATGTTTTTTTTTGACACCTTTTACGATAATTATCCAGACGTGTAATAACGACTGTCCTTTTTCATCCCCCTCTCCCGACGACGAGTACCACCCTTTAAGACTTCCATTCTCACTTACCACTCTACAAGACGACTCTCGACAGGAGACCCTAGAGGTAACCCCAAAGAACAAAGGTTCCCCTTTCATTATCTCTTTGACTAACCTACTTCTCCCTTTCTCTTCCTCCTAGAAACGATAAGGTAACGACAAAGATCATTTGAACTCAAAAGATCTGTAACTTCTTTTCACCGCTGTGAACCAGAAAACTATAAAGAATGAGAAATCTATCTTTTTGTGTAAATATACTCTTTTGTACCATGTTTAACTTCTTCTCTTCTCAGTCCTTACGAGCCTCAGGGACCACTCATAAATTTAGTCTTAAGAAGTAACAGTAGACTGGGTGTTAGGATCCTCTTTCTACCAGAACCTTTTCTCCAAATGTGACCCTATAGACTAGTTAAATCGGTCTAGGTTTACTAAAATTTACTACGAAAGGGTAAAGAGGAAGGAACAGGTATCAAAAAGTAAATGTAAAGAAGACAAGTTTTTTCTGATAGAGAAGTAGTTTGCGAAGTATTTGAACCCTGGTTGATACAACGTGGAAAAATTGTAATAATAGGATTACTCTTCCAGATGCAAATAAGGAAAGAAGTCGGGGTTTCTGTCCATGAGTGACCTTGTTAAAGATTTCTCTTTATAAAGTAGTCTTGGTTGTTGGAGGGTTTCTGTACTATCGTACAAACAATCAGACTTTAGAAGGCTTTTAGTGAAAGAGTTTTTCAGAGATTGGGGTCTCAAGACAACAATTACCTCTAGAAAGAGGTGTGATAAAAGATATAAGTCTTACTAAGTATACTGTGATCGTAAACGTTAGTCCTAAATTCGTATGAACTAGGTGAACGGTACAACTGTACTGTCAATGTTCCTGTTTTGATATTAATCAAATTACTGTTATTGACTTCCGTTAACACTTTTCAAGATCTTATAATGAGAGGAGAACCCCTTCGTACTTTTTTAGGTAGTGTACGTTTAAAATTCTTTTACACGAGACGTGTTGAATGTCAAAAGGTACTGTGGACGAGGAGGAGGTGGTCATAAGGGCTTCAGAGATTACCGTAATTGGTACGAGTAGAAGACGGATGGAGTCGTGACAACTCACACTCGGACCCTCTGGAAGTGCGTCAGGACGATGTAAAGGTTAACCTCTCGTTATTCTTAAAGACGGTGATTGTTTACTCAGTCCTCAATGGATACATTGGTAGTTAGATTGTAAGACCTACAGAGGTCGATGTTTTGACTCGAAAGGGTTTTGAAAAACCAAAATGGATTAGGAAATCCTGACCTGTGTAGTTTGGAGATAGACGGTCGTACCCCTAACCAGAGATCTGAACCAATGAAAGAGGAGAAGGGTCATTATGTGTGTGTGTGTGTGTGTGTGTGTGTGTGTGTGTGTGTGTATAGGATACATACAACAGTGAGAAGTCAGCTTGTCAGCACAGGTTGAGAAACACTGGAGTCCCTGACGTCGTGTGGTCCGAAGGGACAGGAAGTAATAGTAGACCTCAAATGAGACTGAATACAGGTAACTTAGTCACTACGGTAGGTTGGTAGAGTAGAAGACATCAGGGGAAGAGGAGGACGGAAGTTAGAAAGGGTCGTGGTCCCAGAAAATACTACTAAACTCAGAAGTGTAGTCCACCGGTTTAATAATCCCGAAGTCGAAGTGTTAGTCAGGAAGGTTACTTATAAGTCCCAACTAAAGGAAATCCTAACTGACCAAACTAGAGGAACGTCAGGTTCCCTGAGAGTTCTCAGAAGAAGTTGTGGTGTCAAGTTTTCGTAGTTATGAAGGTGGGAGTCGGAAGAAACACCAGGTTGAGGGTAGGTATGTACTGATGACCTTTTTGGTATCGAAACTGATATGCCTAGAAACAACCGTTTTATTACAGAGATGAAAAATTATACGACAGATCCAACCAGTATCGAAAAGAAGGTTCCTCGTTTGCAGAAAATTAAAGTACCGACGTCAGTGGTAGACGTCACTAAAACCTCGGGTTCTTTTATTTCAGGCAGTGACAAAGGTAACAAAGGGGTAGATAAACGGTACTTCACTACCCTGGTCTACGGTACTAGAATCAAAAAACTTACAACTCAAAATTCGGTCGTAAAGGTGAGAAGAAAAAGTGGAAGTGGTTCTCCAAAAAATCAAGGAGAAGTGAAAGACGGTATTCCCACCACAGTAGACACATAGACTTCAATAACTATAAAGAGGATCGTTAGAACTAAGGTTGAACACGAAGTAGGTCGGGTCGTAAAGTGTACTACATGAGACGTATATTCAATTTATTCGTTTCACTGTTATATGTCGGAACAAGGTACAGACCAAGATTGACAAAGAAGAACTAGACGTATATCTATAGGGTCCTCTGTTCATTCCACCAGACCATAAGGGTAGAGAAATTCTTAAAAGGTGCGAAACAACACTAGGTGTGTCAGTTTCCGAAATCGTATCAGTAACTTCGTCTTCATCTATAAGAAGACCTCAAGAGAAGGAAAAAGATACTAGGTTGCCTACAACCTTTAAACTAGAGACCAAGGAGACGGAAAAGATTTAGGTCGAACTTGTACACTTTTAAGAGACAAGTGTATGACAACTTCGGAGTGAACCTATTTAAACTCGTAATGAAACGATTACACACTTTACTTACGTTGACACGTCATCAAACTCGTAAGAAACCGTAACAGAAAGAAACCCTAACCTTACTTTTATCTGAAAAAGGTCAGAACACCGGTGACGATTCAAAAGGTTTAAACGACCGTATAACTCGTGTCGTGAAATTTTCGTAGTAGAAAATCCTAAACTTTATCGAGTCGACCTTAAGATGGTGGAGGTGATCGAAACAAGTATCACTACAAAGGATTCCGAGTGAACTGAAGTGTGAGGTCCTACAGACCGAGATCCACTCACTAGTGTGATAGCACCAATAGACCCAGTAATTCTAGTGAAAACATATCGAGAAGACACATAAGAACGGTGGAGAATTATAGAAGACGAAGATAATCCAGGTATGGCAGGTAGGATCCATATCGTTCAGAGAAAAAATTTTCTTTTGTAAGAAAAATATTAGTAAATAAATAAATAACGGATAAGTAAATAAAAACCGACGTGACCCAGAAACAACGACACTTTTCCAAAAGAGATCAAGGTCGTTCACCCCCGATGACAAGTAATACCACTCGTCCGAACAGCAACGTCACGAAAGAGAACAGTACCTCTTGTCCGAGACCTCGTACCCGAGTCATCAACACCGTGTACCCGAATCAACAAAGCTCCGTACACCTTAGAATGGTCTCGTCCCTAACTTGAGTACAGGAGACGTGACCGTCCGTCTAAGAATTGGTGACCTGGTAGTCTTTTCAGGTCGTTCCGAGAATACAACAAAAGAAATTGAGGGAGAGAGTTTGGTCATAAAGTGTTTTTAACGACCGTTATGGACAATTCATTTAAGTGACTCCTTTTTAGTAAGGTTTCTTGTGGATCACTTTGTCTCTTTCTTCATTTAACGAGAACGTTTAGACTAAAACCAATATTTGAACCTTCTGGATCACTCGACTCTCTTCTTCCTTCGATTAAGTAACCTTTTGTGAAAATACTATTTCTATGTTCGTTTTATATACATGGCGGTGATTTTATTTTGGTGTCCTATTAAGCACCTTGGTATGTCTAATTTATTTTACATGGGGTCTCAAGTCGGAAGACCTTATTTAATAAAAGGTTTCACCTATTTACCCTAAGAAGGGAGGTTGTAAATAAAAAGTACACCTTTTTTGGTGGAACTCAGTCTTGCAAACCTGTTTCTTTCACTGGAGGAATTGAGATGAGGAGGGGGGTTTTATCTATAATTAGACTTTGACTGATTTCGTCCTTCGACATCTTTTCTCGTCTACAGTACTACTCACAAGGTAAGACGAGTAGCGAGTCCAGGGTCTACTTTCAAATACGTCAATTTGGTATGTCCGAAGGTTTACCGGTCCTTACCTCTCTGAGACTTTCCACTTCCGGGGAACAGAAGTGATTCTCGTCCTTCATGTATCCGTCTGTCTTAAACTGGTTATAGGGGAATTAGATCTTTTAAGGGTGGTATCAGAAATCGAAACAATAACTTCACTCTTTAAGACGGAGTCAAATGTCGGTTATTGAGTAGTGCGGTTAACGAACCGTTTTGTCTTTCTGGAGGAAACCTCAAACTTAAACATATCACGTAGAGGTTGGTTTTCCAGGGACTTCTCGGGTACTTACCTAGAATTCCCGAAGAATTGTACCGTTCATTTTGAAGTTGAAGGACTCTTCCTCCAGGTCTACAAGGTCGTTTAAAAGTTTCCTCTGGGACGGAGAGTTTTCTCAGTTCTGGTAAGTTGGTCGGGATGTCTGTGAGGTACTCAGGAGAAACAGTATTAAAGTTCCTCTTTATTCGGTATTTGAACTGGTCCCGTTCTAAATTCAAATGGAAGTTGAGGTTCCCGTTAAATAGGAGACAGATATGTAGATCTAGGTACCACCACTGAAGAGACCTGAGGTTGTAAGAAATAAGATTCCTAAGTTTCACTTTCCTTGTCAGTGTCCTGGACCGAATATCTTTTACCCGAGTGTCATCGAGTGACACTGGATAAACGTCCTTGAGAGAAAGAGGTCACAGTGACCTTCTTTACCTTACTTATTCCTCTTTTACCTCCCTCAAGAACACTCCTAAACCTCCTCCCTTATTTCGACTTTCTATTTTTAGTCCCACTCTTTCTTACGTACCTCTTCCCTTTTCTTTTACTTGTTCTTTCCTCTTCTTTATACCTCTTCTTTTCTTTATACCCGAACCCCAATCTTTAATTGTACTCTATACTTTTCTTCTATCTTCCTCCCTTCTGTTTCCAATACTCCTTCTCGTCCTCACAAGAGACGTACTTTCCCTTTTTCCATTCTCTCAATAAGACCCCTTTCCTCTTTTTTCACTTTGCTCTTCGTCCTTCTTTCCTCCCTATTGTTATAAAATTTTAACATGTTTCATGATGATTCACATTAATTGTTCATACCTATAGTAGATTTTCCCGAAGAGTCCACCGCGATCACCATTTCTTGGGTGGACAATTACGTCCTCTGGATTCTCTGGACCCAAGCTAGGGACCCAGTCCTTCGAGACGGTCTCTTCCCTTACCGTTGGGTCAGGTCATAAGAACGGACCTCTTAGGGTACCTGTCTCCTCGGACCGCCCGACGTCAGGTACTCCAGTGTCTCAGTCTGTACTGACTCGTTGACTCGTGTACTATAGTAGATTCTTCTCATACAGCATCTATTGCACTACCTAGGGTTCAACTTGTCCGAATGTGTTGATCCGGTTTCTTTCACACCGTGTACTGGGAAATCCATCGGGTACTGGGTACATCCCCACTCCCTCTCCCCGTCCTTCACTCCCCCGCTTCGATCCTCCTCGTGACAGTAAGTCGACGTTCAACAGGGTCACCGTCAAGGTACCTAGGGAAACTTCGGTAACCGATTTCGTGTTCTCCGGGCACTCCTTACTCCGTTTCTACGAGGTGTTGGACGACAGGTCCTTGGGGATGAGAATAGACGAGTGGATCCGGTACACCCGGGACCATTATGGTCGACACGTGACATGAAGGGGGTGGTTTCGTCGACTTAGTCCGAGGATACCCGACCCTCCTTATCCATGTAAGTCCCGTCCCTTCTCGGAACGTTTGTACACGTCATCTACCACAGATGGGTTCACAATGGGTACACCGACCCACCCTGTCACACCCAACTAATCCTCCCCCGTATAGGATGACGAGATCCCGAATGGACGAAAGTATACGTAGTACAAATGTCACACTGATCGTGGTGATATTTTTGTACTACGGCACCTGATGTGTCGGGCATCTACCTACAAGACTGTCGTTTCCAATCATCTATGAAATGACCATCCGTGTTCGTTTTCGGAAAATTCTACACTAGAGATTAGGAATTCTCAGACCTCACCGAAATTTTTCCAATTCTTGGACCGAATTCCCGTGTATCGATCCTTCTCCGCCTCTGTCCTAAGTCAGGATTTGTATCACCTATGACTCCGGGGTCGAGAAGAGAGGGATGTGACACAATGGGAGGAGAAATTCCCTCTGGGGAGTGACCCTCCTCATAGACCAAGTAAATTCAATGACGCATCTCCAAGACAAACACAAAAACTTACTTTCGAATAATCCCGAGTTTCTTCTAATATTTCAAAGGTTTAACACTAAGTAAAGCTTACCCGAAGTCTTCTCCTCTTACATATCAAACAATCACTTTATATGTTTAATAATAAACAAAGATGTTTATTTTCTAAATAGGACAACTACATCGGGAAATTATGTCGACTACCTCGGGTACAGACTCTTAGTCGTGTGTTCGGACGGACGGACCCGAAGAGAGCACCGAGTCTACCACTTCTTATACGGACGTTACGTCCTCTACACTCAAGTAAAGAACCGAGCCCTTCTAGGATACCTCTTCCTTTACCGTTAGGTGAGGTCAGTAATAAGAACGGACCTCTTAAGGTACCTGTCTCCTCGGACCGTCCGATATCAGGTACCCCAACGTTTCTGAGTCTGTACACACTCGTTGGTCGTGATTGATTTGATTCCGGCCGGACCGGGGTACTTTCGAAACTCCTGACCCTCTGTGTCGGAGAGGTGACGAAGACGAAAGACGTCATCTTAAAGTCGGTCATAACTGGACGACGAGGTGCAAACGAACGTAGACTGTTGAAATGTTTAAGTGACTAAAATGAAGGTTTGAAACACCAAGTTCCCGAGGTAGAACTCCGTACAAGATAAAGAGAGTCACGGAGACTCAGACCCCTCTCTACGTTTCGTAATACTCTTTGAAACGACGTATCTTGTCACTGAAGACGAACGATTTCTAAAAGAAGTCAAAAATGTCGTTTTTAAAGTCCGATATCTTTCCGTGGACGATTTTTTTCTATTAAGTCCGACATCCTGTTACTGTACTAAAACTCGTCCCCACAAACCACCGAGTTTACCATTTCTTAGACGGACGTTACGTCCTCTGAGCCCAAACTAGAGACCCAACCCTTCTAGGGGGCCTCTTCCCTTACCGTTGGATGGGGTCATAAGAACGGACCTCTTAGGGTACCTGTCTCCTCGGACCTTCCGATGTCAGGTACCTGATCGTTTCTCAACCTGTACTGACTCGATGATTGTGAGTGAAGTCCCAATGTTTACTACCGAGGAGAATGTTTATATAAATAGAAATTGTTATTAAGGTTTCACTTTCAGTAAAAAATAAACAAAGAAGGCGAACAACCCTGTTCAAGTGTCTTCGGTGTAATAATCTTAACGACCCAGGGTCTCTTTTCATGTCTACTTTAGTTGTGTCAGAAGACTCTAGGAAGTAACCTAGGATGAAGGTTCCTTAGTCGGTCTTTGTGTCCGGTACTAAGTCAGAAGGTTTATATCCACCCGTTCGAAGTACTGTCGTTCCGGTGCCTGATTGATCCACGGGACGACATGAGGGTCTGAGGGTTTAGGTGTTTGTTTAGGTAATAGGATAGTCCGTTCACGGGAAGGGTAGAGGTTCAGTTCCGACTTTCACTTCAACGAGTCAGCACAGGCTTAGAAACGCTGGGGCACCTGACATCGGATGGTCCGAAGAGGCAGGTACCCTAAGAGGTCCGTTCTCATGACCTCACCCAATTGTAAAGGAAGAGGTTTCAGTTCCGACTCGTTTACGGTTAGGTTATGGTCTTTGGAAGGGTGGACTGTTTATAAAGCTCGGAAAGGACAACACGGACCCAAAGTCGTCTGAAACCAAAATGAGTAGGGATTTACCCAACGGGTCCACCGAGTTTACCATTTGTTTGACAGACGTTACACCCTCTGGGTCCAAACTGGGGACCCAGTCCTTCTAGTGAACCTCTTCCCTTACCGTTGGGTGAGGACATGAGAACGGACCCTTTACGGTACCTATCTCCTCAGACCGTCCGATCCAAGGTACCCTAGTGTTCTCAGTACTGAATCGCCGATTTATTGTTGTTATTGTTTATATGGTTCGTAAAAGTGTGAAGGTACAGAAGGAAGGAGGTATAACAAAGAAGACTTACTTAACAGTGGTGGAGGGAGGGTGACGGTAGATGTAATGACAACAGAACCACTTGACGATGGAGTAGAAAGTTCCGTATAGTAAGTTCTTTGGAGGGTGAGTCACAGACGACCTTATTGCTGTACGATGAAGAACACAGAATAGTATCCTAATACGAGTTGGAAGGTAACTATGAAAGAAGTGTAACATAGTATCCTATTAAAATTATATCAAAAGGGAACGATTTTACACCAACGGAAACCCATGGTAGAATGAGTAAAACCATAGGGGTCTAAGAATTACAAGTTGTCTGTTACCTCTACATTATATGAAACCTTCTGTTACGACAGAATAGTTATCCCCTTTATGATAATTGTGTAAGTGGTTTACTACATACCCGAAGGGTCCATCGCGATCACCATTTCTTGGACGGACTTTTACGTCCTCTGAATTCTCTGCATCCAAACTAGGGCCCCAGCCCTTCTAGGGGACCTCTTCCTTTACCGTTGGGTGAGGTCATAGGAACGGACCTCTTAGGGTACCTGTCTCCTCGGAACACCCGATATCAAGTACCTCAACGTTTCTCAGTCTGTACTGAATTCGTTGAATCGTACGTACGTTTACTACATGTACTAATTTTGTAGGTTATTCCCTGACTTTCCTTTTTGTCTTTCTACCGGTTTTTTCCCGTTTTAAATTTTATTCTCTGACCCAAAGGAATTCTCAGATAGAAAAGAAAGAGAACGGGAAAGGGTTAGAGATTTCTCGATAGTGTGTCTTTCTACTGGTGAGGTGTTACTCCTGACCACGACTTGAAAATATCAATGTAAAAAAACTTGTCTCATTCTCTGTTTTATTTCTCTCTTTCTTCTCTAAGGGAAATCTAGGGATTTCGGATGAGTTGTGGAGGTGGACCTATAGAAGATCGGGGAATTTACGTTCTACAGGTTATCCTTTGAGTCGAATGCGGCTCCACCCGTTTGGTACCGAGAATCGGGTTTATGCCTGCTGACAGACAAAAACATTTATTTTAAAATGAACTTATGACAGTACAGGTAAACAGACATCTAACAGATACTAACGAAAGTACGATGTTTTGGTCTCGACTCGTCAATCTCAGTCAAATCGGGTGTTTCGGGTTTTATGAACGATAGACGGAGAAATAAAAATTTTTTTACGGCTCAGGACCTAAGAATTGTTAGGTCTAGTGAGAAAACTGACATAAGAAGTAAAATTGTTAACCGTAACGATGGGTAGGACTCCAGGTTTATATTAGGAAGAGAGGAGAGTGAGAGTGAGTGTATCGGTTAGTGAACAGCTAGTTTAGTGACAACAAAGTTGAAAACTTTATACGGATCTTGAAAGGGGGTAGACGTAAGTCATGTAGTCAGGTTTCGTCGGAAGAGAAAGTGGACTCGATGTCGTGTTGTAGGATGGACGAGAGGGGTGTTGGTCAGACTTTACTAAAAAGAAATTTTTTTTTTTTTTTTCGTTCGTTTGTTTGTTTTACAGACATAAATAAATGAAAACCGACACGACTCAGAAGTAACGACCCGTGTCCGAAAGAGATCAACACTTCTCGTCCTCGATGAGAGATCAACATCACGTGTCCCAAGAGTGACACCACCGAAAGGAACAACACTTCGTGTCCGAGATCCCGTGCACTCAAAGTCATCAACACCGTGTCCGGGAAGAAACGAGACGTTGTACACCTTAGAAGGGTCTGGTCCTTAGCTTAAGTACAGGAGACGTAACCTCCCGTCTAAGAATTGGTGACCTGATGGGTCGTTCAGGACCTTACTGAAAAGATTTGGTATTTAAATTAACAATAAATTAATTTATTGTTAGGATTAATTTAGGGAAGTGATTGGAGGCTAACGGAAATCCTATTCCTGATTTTAGAAGTCATTCCGGAAACTCTGGGCCAGTTCGGAAGGAGGGGTCGGGGTAAAGGTCATTGTAGGGAACGAGAAGGGAGTCGGTAACAAGACAGTGTCGGAAAGAAGAGAAGGGAGAAGTTCGGTGTCACACGTGCGACATGGAACTAGACTAAGTAAAGGAGAAAGAAGACGTGGAAAGTGAAACACAAAGGTTACGGATAAGTAGGAATAGACGACGAAGGAGGTCTTTCGGAAGGAATTGACGGTGTCTAGTGCGGAGAGTGGATATGGAAGGGTTTAATGATATTTTTTATACGTTATCATATAAAATACAAAATATAGTAATATAATACCCGAAAGGACCATCGAGTCTACCATTTCTTTAGGCGAACATTACATCCTCTGGACCCAAGCTAAGGACCCACCCCTTCCAGGGGACCTCTTCCCTTACTGTGGGGCGAGGTCATAAGAACGGACCTCTTTAGGTATATTGTGGTACACATACACATTTCAGAGAGTCAACACAGACTGAGAAACGTTGGGGTATCTGACATCGGGTGATCCGAGGAGCCAGGTACCTTAAGAGATCCGTTCTTATGACCTCATCCAACGGTAAAGGAAGAGGTTCCCTAGAAGGGTTGTTTCCCTAGTTTGGGACCAGAGGACGTGTCGTCCGTCTGAGAAGTGTTAGACTCGGTGGTCCCTTCAGGTGTATATTGTAGTATTACATATGATTTACACATTATATATTATGTTTAATACAAATAAATATATTTTACGTTAAATAATGTCTAAAATCAACGGACTGAGAGGACCTTCTGATGCTCGAAGTATTCACGTACCCAACAAGCAAAATAAAGGATAGGGTAGGTGTCACTTGTTGTACACCATTTATAAGATAAGATGTCTCGTACCTCGAAATGGGTCCTAGAGGGAGTTGACGGATTGTGGATGAAGAAGGGGTCGTAGATACCGACCTCATCACAATCAGCGAGTCAACATAGGCTGAGTAACACTGGGGTACCTGACATCGGACGGTCCGAGGAGACAGGTACCCTAAAAGGTCTGTTCTTATGACCTCACCCAACGGTAAAGGAAGAGGTCCTCTAGAAGGGTTGGGTCCTTAGTTTGGGTCCAGAGGACGTGACGTTCGTCTAAGAAATGAGAGAAACGGTGGTCCCTTCGGGTACATCGGAGTCGTTTTAGTAATGGTAATGACACATGAAAAAAAAGTTAAGTGAGGGGTGAAAAGGGAACGACATGAGACATAGTACCACCAAACTTGGTACGTTTAGTGTGAAGGGTCCCGAAGACCAATCTAAGTCGGTCACCCTTCGGGCCGGTTTTCGGACCTCTTTCCATTCTTTACGTTACGTAAAGAGGGCACGGGCAAGTAAGAGAGAGAGGGGTGGAAGAGGACACTCATCTTGTCGGTCGTCGTCGTCACACAGAAGCAACGGGGTCGATAACGACCCGTCGGGGACGGGACTAAGGTAGGGGCGTCCCACTGGGACCGAGGACTCAAGACGATTGCGATAGAAAAGGTAAGGTGGAAGTCGTGACCCTTACGAAGGGTTACACGAGAAACCTGAGAAAAATTGTGGAAACGTTAAAGTAGGGATGATAAGTTAAGGAAATTAATTTGATAGACGATATTAAAGAAAAAAAGGACTGATCAGAGATGGACTGTAGTAATGACTTCGATAAAAGAATGTGAATCTTAAGATGGACTGTAAGTATATATAACTTCTTATAGATATATTTCGTGTGTTTAAATCCTATTTAGAGTGACTTGTCTCTGACTTTAGATACATTTTTTCGTACGACCTCCCTCTCACATTTTAGAATCTAAATACTTTCCTCCGTCCTGGATTTTGTACATTAGTCTTCTTGTGACGGAACACTGTAGTCCAAACTTGTGGTCTCAAACAACGTTGACTGTCCGAGATTAGATATTTCACCTATACGTCTTTCCCCTAGTTGCCACTTTCCTCCTCTCTCTCTCACCATATCCCTGTTAAAAAGTCCTTTATGGTTTAAGAAATTGTCTACTGAAGTTCGACTCCCCATTAAAAGTCGAACCGTGATACTTCGTTCTGAGTCTATCTTCACTTTTATGGTAGTTGATTTGTCATTAAGAGTCATCTGACGTCCTTTGAGACAAGAGTGTCTCTTATTATGTCCTCATTATTGAACGGGGAATTTTGTCACCCCTTTGGTAAGTATTCTCGGACCTTATTTTATCCCGGACTCTTAGTCAACTTGCAAACTTTCTGTTTTTAATGTCTACCTATTATTTAACTTATTGGTCTTTTTCAAGTACGTGAACCTAAATCTTTTAGTCGAATAATCGTAAAACCGTAACGTTTAAGGTAAAAAGTTTTTTATTAAAGTAAGTAAACCCGGGGACACACCTAGTATTATTTGACACCTTTTAAGACTTTCTCTACCCTTATGGTCTGGTGGACTGGACGGAGAACTCTTTGAATATACGTCCAGTCCTTCGTTGTAAATCTTGACCTGTACCGTGTTGTCTGACCAAGGTTTATCCTTTTCCTCATGCAATTCCGACATGTAACAGTGGAACGGAAAAATTGAATGTACGTCTCATGTAGTACTCTTTGCGACCCGACCTTCTTCGTGTTCTACCTTAGTTCTAACGGTCCTCTTTATAGTTATTGGAGTCTATACATCTACTGTGGTGGGAATACCGTCTTTCACTTCTCCTCGATTTTTCGGAGAACTACTTTCACTTTCTCCTCTCACTTTTTTAACCGAATTTCGAGTTGCAAGTCTTTTGATTCTAGTACCGTAGACCAGACTAGTGAAGTACCGTTTATCTACCCCTTTGTCACCTTTGTCACCGACTGAAATAAAAAACCTCCGAGGTTTTAGTGACGTCTACCACTAACGTCGGTACTTTAATTTTCTACGAATGAGGAACCTTCCTTTCAATACCGGTTGGATCTATCATATAATTTTTCGTCTCTGTAATGAAAAGGTTGTTTCCAGACAGATCAGTTCCGATACCAAAAGGGTCATCAGTACATACCTACACTCTCAACCTGACACTTCTTTCGACTCACGACTTCTTGACTACGAAAACTTGACACCACAACCTCTTCTGAGAACTCTCAGGGAACCGGACGTTCCTCTAGGTTGGTCAGGTAGGATTTCCTCTAGTCAGGACCCACGGGTAACCTTCCTGACTACAACTTCGACTTTGAGGTTATGAAACCGGTGAACTACGTTCCTCGACTGAGTAACCTTTTCTGGGACTACGACCCTCTCTAACTCCTGTCCTCCTCTTCCCCTTCTGTCTCCTACTCCACTGACCTACCGTAGTGACTGAGTTACCTGTACCAAAACCCACCTGAGGCCCTCAACCACTACCTGTCCTTCCGGTCCACACGACGTCAAGTACCCCAGTGTTTCTCAACCTGTGTTGACTCGCTGACTTGACTTGACTTGACTTACATACTAAAAAGTATTACGGTGAATGTCAACCAACTTCAAAATATAAAAGTGATAGTACTTCTCTAAGAGACTTTTCTTTCAATTCGTGAAAAAATTCTAGTGTTCGGTATGAAATTTTAAAAAAGTCTGGTAAATTACTGTATTCTTTTATGAGTACTAAGTAACCATTTAAATTTGTTCATTTCGGATTTTGTTTCTGATCTTCTGTCAAATAAATCCTCTCTAAGGATCTTTGTTCTTATCCAGCATCCTCCTCACTCTACTGCTTTCTCCTTTTAGGTCATTGCCCATACAAAAACCGGACACAGTAGAGAAACCCGTTGACTCCAAGTTAAAATAACCCCTAGGAGAGGGTTTCGTATATCTTATCATATAATCTTAATAGGAAGAATTCTGTCTCCGACTTCATAAAGAGATGGTTGAGGGTAGGTGTAACCGATTGGGATAGTTCCTTCAATTACGGCAACTTGGAGACCTATCTCATTCGTTTGAGGACGTCGAAGTCTCTTTTATCTTGTTGCCTTTTAGAGACCCTACTAACTCTGTCCTTCAACCGTCGTACACACCCCTGACAAGTGGTGTCGGTTTCAGTTCGCTCGGTTCCTCTACACTGTGTTCCGTGTGTTGTCACACAATGTCATACGGGGAACGTGGTGGGTCTATACGAGGACGGGTTTGTTCCCTGTGTGACAGTGATTTATAAGTTCCACCACCGGTCGACGTCGTAGTTTGTTTGTTTCTTTGTTTGTTTGAAGTCTGTCTCAATAAAGGAACTACCACGGCCATTTGATTTGGGTTCCGACATTGACTATAAGTAGTCGAATAAGACGACGGTACGTAAGGTCTAAAGGAAATGAGAGTCTCAGTCTTCAAATCAACTGGATGGGACGAGTGGTTCGCTTCATTGATGTATAAAAATTAACACATTAAATTTACAAAATAATTAAGTCTGACTGTAGTGGTTAAGTCAGGGTTAATCACTAATAGACGACATTCCAGAGAATGTGAATACCTCACATCCACTTTACCGTTTTACTCGTGTATCATCAATCTTAGATCTGTTCCGTATAACCTTTTTTGCTTCAGGTTGAGACCCTATAGTATGATGGACAGAGTTTATTTTACCCTGTGATTTTACTATTATATACTATATTAATAATGTTACAAACCGTAATTCATAGTTTAAACAGATTAAGTGTATTGTTTTACTCAAAGTCCTCTGGGTCAATGGTACTCGTTTTAATTTCAATTTCGATGGTCCTATTCTTAATAAATTCGTTTAGGGAATAAGGTCTAAGGGACCACCGAGTCTACCATTTCTTAGACAGACGTTACGTCCTCTGGACTCAAGCTAGGGACCCAACCCTTCTCGGGGACCTCTTTCCTTACCGATGAGTGAGGTCATAAGAACAGACCTCTTAGGGTACCTGTCTTCTTAGACCACCCGACGTCAGGTACCCCAGTGTTTTCTCAGTCTGGCTGCTGACTCGTTAATTGTGAAAGTGAAAAAGTGAATGACATCAAATGGTAAAAACGATAAACAAAGGAGAGTATAGTTTTTATAGAGAAAGACTCACTTTAGATCCAATTGTTAAAATTTTACCGTTATTTATCCTAGGTCTCTCAATGATACATGAGAGGTTTAATTTACGGTTTTGACAACTTGGTTTTGACTTTTACACTCTTTTAGGTTTATACGGTAGTTGTGATTTATTTAGTTGAACCCGTCTTTGTCAAGTCTGGGTTCGTGACATATTAACGTAGGTGGTGTGGACTGATTCGACGTTAAAGTGAAGTTTCATGACGAAAACCGGGTTCTTGGGTCGATCAAGAATTCAGTCTGTAAATACTATAACTACCCGTGACGACTAAAGACAACGGTGACGACGTACCTTAGGAGGTTCGTCCAAGACGTAGGACTTACCTGGAATAGTGATCGTTCTTCCGGGTCACGACCACTAATCAGTGATTATTTAAAGGGTAGTAATTACTGAGGTTAGTGGACGGTCAAATACTAAGTCTCGGTACCCCTTTTTAGGGAATCTCGAACCAGTGAGGTCCATTATTTAGACTGAAAAGTTTCGGGGTTTGTATGTGCACACATCGGATAAAAGAGTAAAGGAAAGAGTGGAGAATAGGTGTACTTACAAGACAAATACGTGGTTTAGGTGTCCCTATCTACACCATATACCAGACCTTTGTACTATTTTATAAACTTTATTTCAATGTACCAAGGTGATTATCAAATAAATTCAGAAATTTCTGGAAATCTTTGTAGGTAGTTTTACTGCGATATAGAAGGATGTCTTGACATTCTGACCTAATTGTTTATACTCGAAGAGTTTAAGACAAGGTAAGTTTTTCAAAAAAAGTATACCTCAATGAGTGGAGATGATTTTTCAGAAATTATCTTTACTGTAAAAGGGGTGTCAGACGACCATAATCTGTCTTAATAGAGGTTTATGACTGATTTATTATAGATAGTGAGTCGTGACGTCAAGTCACTTCTTTCCTACCAAGGAAATTGAGTAAATGACCTATTTAATCTATCGGTATACCTTTTTTCTACGTAAACTGAGAATGTAGTAAGAAATAAAAATTTTTTTAGGTCTACCTAACATATAGATTTACACTTTCCATTTTCTTATTCGGCAAGGTCTCCCTTCGTATTCCTCTTGTAAAACCTTGAACTTTTCTAAAGAATTTATCCTGTATTTTTGGTAATTGGTACTTTTTTTTTTTCGTTTATCATAATATAGTTTCAACGTCCGCACGATTCAGTGAAGTCAGTACAGACTGTGAAACGTTGGGGTACCTGATATCGGGTGGTCCGAGGAGACAGGTACCCTAAGAGGTCCGTTCCCCACCCAACGGTACTGGGGAGGTTCCCTAGAAGGGTCGGGTCCCTAACTTGGGTGTAGAGAATACAAAGGATGTAACCGTCCACCCAATAAATGGTGATCACAGTGGACCCACGGGGATATAGTTTCAATTCTGGCAGATAGATAGTTTTCTCTAGTACTTGTCTTACCTTCAGTCAAGAGCGTCACCTTCTTCTATAAGTACTATGTACTTGGGGTTTTCCTGAGTGTAAAAGTCATGTATTTCTTGAGAGTGAATAATTATTCTTTCTGTTGTATTATCTTTTAATCTGTTTTATGATTTTATATGAAACAATGACTCTTATAAGTTTTTTGTTCTTTTTTCCCTCTTCTTTTCTGTGAGTTGACAGGATAATAGACCCTTTACGTTTGTTTTTTCGTTTGGTTTCTTTTCTTTTGTTTTCGTCCTTCTTAAAAATTTTTCCTCAGTTGTGAGGCCTCTTCACTCAGTATGTCTCCACTTAAAAAAGATAAAAAAAAAAACAGGAAAGAAACGAAAATGTCATAACGAGACGTCCGTCAGGGTTCGACACCCCGACACTTCTCCGTGTTTATACTTTTGATTTTGTGTCTATATTTTAGGTAGAAAGATCGGTCTCTTTAGTCCTCTTTCCCCAGGGTATCAGGTTTTTCACACCCTTTTTAGAAAACAAAGACCATGGAAAAGGGACTCTCACCCAGAGGCAATGTCTGGACGTACCGTCACCGCCGTACCTACTGATTTTGAGACTCTATTTTGAGTTAAAAGACCGGTCTCTTTGGTTATTTCTCTGAGGACTCTCCGTCTTTCACACTCTTTTTAGGGTTTCTCTTCTCTTCACATCTTTTCCTAGGGGATTAAGAGACATACTTACGTGTCTTCAGGACCCGAAGAGTGGGAACTCAGTAAACACGTGTTCTCTCTGTGTTGCTTCGTCTACTTTTCGAAACTCTTTACTTCATGTGTAGCTGGATGACGGTTCAGAGTTGGATTGGGACTCGCCGCGTCTGCTCCCTGTCTGACTTTCCTCGTATCGTTTCCGAACTGTTTGGTCTGACTCTCATCTCAGTAGGGGGTGAACACACGACTCTATTCTGAACGTCAGACTTAGATTGACCCAATTAATGAACGGTCTGTTTTATTTAGTTGAAAGAGGTCTCCTAATATTGTTCTAAGGTTCCGACGTGTTGTTTCCCAAGGTTTGCAGGTCTATTTTATCTTTTAATGGGTTGTATGTCTCTTACAAAAGTTACAGTAGAAAAGAGTTGTCTACAGTTAAGACGTTACTAGGTCTATTACCTTTATAATTTCCGAATTTCGTTGTTAATATCGACACGAGTCACATTATTTCTATTTGTTCAAACTTTACTGACCTTTCTACTCTCAAGAGTCGTCTTTTTGTCTCTGACATTTTTCTAGTTTAAATTTAAAATTTATACTTTTAATTTATAGACTTGGAATTTTTAAGGACCTGTGCACTTTGTAGTTTTACTTCTACTATCTCTTTATCACTTTGGGTGTTATAATATTTCGTTAATAGGAGGTTAATTTTTAATTATTTATTTTAGTATTTTCTTTAGTATTTGGATTTCTATCCGGTTATTTATAATAGGTTATATTTCTTGTCTCGTTTTCTTCAAACAAAAATTTAGTTCTCGCAGAGCCCCTGATATCTTGTTATAGATTTTTAAGTTGTCAACATAGTAACCTCATGGTCTTCCTCTCCACTTTCTCCAACCATGTTTTTTCTTTTTAGTTATAAACTTCTCTATGTTTAAGATCCTTTATTACTACCTTTTGAAGGGTAGAACCAAAAATGTTAAAGTATTAACAAGTTTATTAAACGTTTAAGTTCTTCGAGATACTTACGGTTTGTTTTATTTGGTTTCCCAGGTCGTGGGTCTGTGTAGTATTAGATTAACGACGTCAGTTTCTACCTCTTTTTTGGAACTTTCGTCGATTTCTTTTTGTCGTATAATAATTATGTATGTTCCTTTTACTAAATTTACTGACGTCTAAAGAATCGTCGAATCTCCATTCTACCCCCTTGGGGTAGAAATTTCATGAATTTCTTTCTTCGTTACTGGGTTTTAAGATATAGGTCTTTATAGTAAGTTCTTGCCTACGAATTTTTTATGTAAGAATATACTTTCTTTTGATTTTCTTATGTAATGGGAGCCTGAACGAGATTTTATTCATGGTTTCCGTCAGGGAGTCCGGTTTACTTTTACTATGATCTTTTTTTTACCTTGAAGTACTTACTTCTTTCTCGTTATTTTTACTATTTATGGACACTTTTATGTTTTCTGATATAAAAAGAAGAATTCGAGAAAAAATTTCCATGTTGAGAACTTTTCCTTTTAATACTACAGACCACTTCAACGTTTCATACATCTACATTATGAATCCTGTCCGTATCGTACTTCCAGTCCCCTTTCTATTTCCCTGTATATACCAACATTCCCAGATGTAAAATGAACTTCACCATTTTATGACCCTTTAATTTGACTTTTTGTTGAAAATTTATAGAATATCCAATTTATCCTTTTGTGTTTCTTTAGAATTTTATAAAACTTGATCTACTTTTACTTTTGTGTTGTATAGTTATGAACACCTTATGTCAAATTTTTACGAATCTACCTTTAAACCTCATAATTTACGGATATAATTTTTTCTTTTTTCCAGACTTTAGTTATTAAATGAGTTTAGTTTACAGACCCTTTATACCGTAGTACAATTCTTTTCCTCTCTTTCTTCACCTACCGTCTTGCCATCGGTTATAGAAGTCCAAATTTCCCAAGTGATATAGGTATCTTCCCCGAAGGGTCCTCCACGATCACCATTTCTTGAGTGGACAACTACGTCCTCTGTATTCTCTGGTGCAAGTTGGGGACCCAACCCTTCTAGGGGACCTCTTCTCGTACCGTTGGGTGGGGTCACAAGAACGGACCTCTTAGGGTACCTGTCTCCTCAGACCGCCCGACGTCAGGTACCCCAGTGTTTCTCAACCTGTACTGACTGACTGATTCGTGTGTGCGTATATGGATCTTTATAGTTAGAACCAGTAAGAAAAAATTTACATTTCTTTTAAGATATTATGATTCTGGACTTTTTGTTTAGTGGTTGTTTCCTTGTTTTTCGTTCGACTCAAATCTTAAGAAGAGACGTTATGTTTTACAATCTTCTGTTGACGAGTTATCGATTATTTAAACTCTCTTTTCCTTACACTGAGTCAATAAAGTGTAGTGAGTGTCAACAGTATATACATACACATTTGTTGTCTTTCAGTTGAGTGTGTACGTTTCGGAGTTTTTTAAATAAGAAATATATACGTGAAAACGTTTCGAACGAATTTTTACTTGAGGTATTCAACTCTCTCTTCGTTTTATTCTTTGAATTCTTATCCGTTTAACATAATGTTTTCCTAGTCGTCCCTTGTAGTTTGGACGATTTAGTTTTTAATTACATTTACCAAAAATACCTAAACCAACACTTTGACACACGTTAGTAGTTGTGTATCAACTGTTAATACATCAATATATAATCTTCTCTATATTTTCGTTAGTAACTTATCATAATTATGTCCATATTCAGAGGTCTATTCCTCCATTAACGTAGTTTCTTCTTTCATTTACGGAAAAAATTCAAAGAATAAAAATTCACCTCTCCCTAACAAATTTCACCATAAAATGAGAACTGAGTCTCTTTATATATAAAAGGTTTAGAAAACTTCTTTCATTCCAATTATTTTAATTTTATATTGCAACAATGACAACAAATCAGAAGTTCAGTACTGGCTGAGAATGTGTGTGATATCAGGTGGTCCGAGGTGACAGGTACCCTAAAGGGTCCGTTCTTTTGACCTCATCCATCGGTAAGGGAAGAAGTCCCTTAGAAGTTCTGGGTCCCTAGTTTGGGTCCAGAGGACGTAACGTCCACCTAATGTCTCTACCTTGGACCCAGAGGACGTAACGTCCGTCTAAGAAATGGTGACTCGGTGGTCCCTTCGGGTATTTTATACTATATGACGAAAAGTAAATTAGATTCCGTTCTTTGTAGAAAAAATTATATGGTGTTCCTTTCTTTTTTACGACAGTTAATTCGATATCGTATAGTAGTTAATATTCTACGTAAAATTAAGGTCTTCATGATTTTACAATTTTTACAGAGAATCTTAAATATTTTATATAACAAAAGGTTTAGGGACCTCTTCTATTTTCGTTCTAAGTTCAAATACATTGTTTTCTTTTTATTTTGTTTCCTTAGTATTCCTTTTTTGTATTTTATCGTTTTCATTCTCGTTTAGGTCGTCCATATTGTTGTTTATAAATACGTAATTCATGTTTACATAAAGTTAAAATTTTGTTTGTTTTTGTCTTTCATTTGTGAGTAAGACCCTATTTTATCATCCCATTTAGTATACAATAAATATCCTGTGTTTAGATTTTTACTATGTTACAAATTTTGAAAAAATTTTTCTATTTATTTAGTCCACTTCGGTTTTTTCAATTCATCATATTTTTCCTAGTAAAATATTATTTGTATACTAAATTTTACTTCTATACAATCAGTATTTTGCAAACACAATTTGTTGTGATATAATGTTTCATGTTTTGTTTTTGATGAATTTTACGTCCTTATTTTACCGTTCTGTTATATTATGACCTTTTAAAACTGGAAAGAATATAAGTCTGTTTTTATTGATTTGTTAGAACTTCTATATCTCTTAGACATGTATATTTCTCGTGCCAAATAAATTATTTACATATGGTGTGTTAGACGTTTTCTTTTATTTGGAAAATAGTTACAGGTACCATTATAAAAATTTACTAACATATAATCTGGTACTTCATTCGGAGTTATTTAAGGTTTTTCGTCTATGAAACGTCCAATACCCGAAGGGACCACCGAGTCTACCATTTCGTAGACGGACGTTACTTCCTCTGGACCCAAGTTAGGGACCCAGTCTTTCTATGGGACCTTTTTCTTTACCGTTGGGTGAGATCATGAGAACGGACCTTTTAATGTACCTACCTCCTCGGACCATCCGATGTCAGATACCCCAGTGTTTCTCAGCCTGTGCTGACTCGTTGAAGTGAAAACGTCCAATATAAGGATTGGAGTCACATTTTTTTTTTTTTTTTTCTAAATTTTCTTACTATAAAGTTCGTTTTAGTAATAAGTCGACGATCTTTTTTTGTTTTAAAAGTTGTTAAGAACCTATTTTACTCTTTACTTTGTAATAAATAGTCAGTGAATCTTTTATTCTCGTTCAGTTTATTTAGTCTATTTCTCTTTGTTGGATTATCTTTTAGTTCGTTTTTTATAACCGTTCGTTAAATATCTTCATAATCATCGATTATTAGTTTACTTTAATGGGATTGGATTGTTATTAGTTTCTTCACATGTAATTACATTTTATTATTACATGAATAAACGTATAGTTAAAACGTTTTTAATCTTTTCTGTCAAGGGGAAACCTCAACCTATCTTATAATCTTTCGTATACTGAATGTCCATTATATTTAACCATTTTGTAGTACTTTCCCGTTAACCGGCAATTATATAAACAAGAAGTCAGCGAGTCAGTATAGACTGCGAAACACTGGGGCACCTGACGTCGTGAGGTTCGAAAGTACGGGAAGGGGTAGAGGGTCTCAAACGAGTTTGAGTACGGGTAATTAAGTCACTACGGTAGGTTGGTAGAGTAGGAGACAGCAAGGGGAGAAGACAGAAGTCAGAAAACGTCGTAGTTCCAGAAAAGGTAACTCAACCGAGAAACGTAGTCCATCGGTTTCATAACCTCGAAGTCGAAGTGGTAGTCAGGAAGGTTACTTATAAGTGTCAACTAAAGGAAATCCTAACTGACCAAACTAGTGGAACGACAGTATATATATATATATATATATATGTGTGTGTGTATATATGTGTATATATATATATGTGTGTATATATGTATATATGTGTATATATATGTATATATATATGTATATATACTATATAATTTTTCCCTTTAGTTGAATGTCTTGTTATACATTTTATACGGATATTACACATTTGTCATATGAACACATATATATAGATTACATATATTTATACTCACGTGTATTTGTGTACAAACTTTTACGTATCTTTACCCAACCCTTCCTATATCACATGGTTTAGTAATCGTCACAAATAGAGACCTACTCCTTTCATATAATGTCTTTTCCTTATGTTTTTCTCGTTTACAATGAAAAGAGGATTCAGCGAGTCAGTACAGACTGAGACACGTTGGGGTACCTGACATCGGATGGTCCGAGAAGGTAGATATCGGATGGTCTGAGGAGGTATGTACCCTAAAAGGTCCGTTCTCATGACCTCACCCAACGGTAAAGGAAGAGGTGATATATGTACGTACACAAACGAAAACTATTACTTGTACAAAAATAAGTCTCTTTTTTTATTTATGTGATGAGTTATTACAAATGTCCGACTAAGGTTACAAGACTCTGTTAATTTATTTTCGTCCAATTTTTACTCAATTTGATTCTAAATTGTGTTTATCAGTACTTTTAGTGTTGATTTATTCTTTAACTTAATAGGTCCTTTTTTATTAATTCTACTTTATTTTGTCTTTACTCACTTAATCTATTTCTTTTGTCTTAACGATTCATTTAGTTTTTTAACGATTCATTTAATTTCTTTTCGATTAATACATTTGTTTAAAGACTAACCAAAATGGTCCTTTTTTGGGACTTTTGTGTTTTGTATGTTGACTTATTTTGCTTTTATATTTTTGACTGTATTGTCTCTATTTTCTTTGGTCGTTTAGGATATCATTAACTATTTTATAACTACGTAATATAAATAAGTACATGCTGTAGATGTATATCATAAAGTATATGTCAAACAGCTCGAAGAACATGATTCTAGTCAGTAGAAATACAAAGAATTTTGAAAATTTTGAAACTAACGTACAACTGTAAAAATTCTTATTTTAATAAACAATTTATTTACGAGTCTTTACGTACAATAAGTATAGTTTTGAAGAGACGGTTTTACCTATAAAATCAATGAGTAAAATCTGTAAGATTCGAATTAAAGTTTCTCTAGTTCATGTATTAACGGGCCCTTACGTTCGTAGAGACTATTTCACAAGGATAGAAGGACCGTGAACGTTTCAGTGTAAACACTTGATTATTCGGGTGACCCACTAATGGCCAACTCGTTGATTTCGTTAGTACATTTTTTGTGTAGGTCCACAAGAAACAAACAAAACTATTTTGTAAAATATGTTTCTTCAATTCCTTTCACTACATTCGTAGTACCACCATAGTCTGCAGTAGGGACAAGTCAAGACAAGTCAAGTCAGTGAGTCAGTACAGGCTGAGAAACACTGGGGTACCTGAGGTCGTGCGGTCCAAAGGGACAGGTAGTGGTTGAGGGCCTCGGATGAGTTTGAGTACAGGTAGCACAGCCACTACGGTAGGTTGGTACTCGATAGTAGGGGAAGAGGTGGGTCGTAGTCCTAGAAAAGGTTACTCAACCAAGAAGCGTAGTTCACCGGTTTCATAACCTCAAAGTCAAAGTCGTAGTCAGGAAGGTTACTTATAAGTCCTGAGTAAAGGAAATCCTACCTGACCAACCTAGAGGAACGTCAGGTTCCCTGAGAGTTCTCAGAAGAGGTTGTGGTGTCAAGTTTTCGTAGTTAAGAAACCGTGAGTCGAAAGAAATATCAGGTTGAGAGAGTAGGTATGTACTGATGACCTTTTTGGTATCGAAACTGATCTACCTGGAAACAACCATTTCGTGTCCCTATTACTGGTGAAGGTTAAACGGAACTTACAATTCAGGTACTTAGTCCCAGGTAGCAGGGACATATAATTCCAATAATTCCGGTAATTCCAAGTACCAGAAGTCAAGATTAACACGACGTCGGAACAATACCAGGTCTTTACTAAAAAATTTTTTTTTCGGTGAACAACGTATTTATCGTTACACATAACACAACTAGTAATAACAACGAAAACAAATCAGTGATTTAGTACAGACTGAGAAACACTGGAATACCTGACACCGGGTAGTCCAAGGAGACAGGTACCCTAAAGGGTCCGTTCTTATGACCTCACCCAACGGTAAGGGAAGAAGAGGTCCCCTAGAATGACTGGTTCCGTGACTTGGGTACAGAGAACGTAGAGGACGTAACCGTCCACCTAAGAAATGGTGATACGGTGGACCCTTTGGAACTAACGTAGACATAAATGTTTAATAAATGTTTCAAGATATCTGCAAATTCAATGGATTCGTATTTACTGGTTTTTAATATTTCCATTACCAACTATTTTAACTAATGTATTTTTCATTTGTGGAAAGATACGGTCCTCTTGTAGTTCACTTTTTTATTAATGTCGTATTCACTGTTTTTCACTTATAAGAATCATATTTTTCTCTAAAATATTTAGTTACTCTTTTTATGTTTATCGGAGTCTATTTTTAATCATTTTTGTATTTCACATTTTTTTTTTTTTTTTTGTCTTCCGGTTCTTCGTATTCTTTCTTACGAATGAGAGGTACTTTTAGTTTCTTTAGATTAATCTTCGTTACTACCGTGTACTGAACGTCAGATAGTTTATACAAATTTTTATCGAAAAATAACTCCGTACGACATTTATGTCTTTTAGTTTATAGTTTTCGTATACCGATCAACTTAAAAGTGTTTGACTTGGATAGGGATGTTGGTTGTGAGTCTAGTTCTTTGTCTTGTAAGTAATGGATATAGGGTCTTCATGGGAATAAGAGGGTCAGTGTTGGAAGGGGAAGGTGACCTCCCATCGGTGATGAGACGGAAGATAATCGTATAAAAAAAGGGTAAAAATAGAATGTATAATTACCTTAGTTAATATAATAGAAAGTAGACCGAAAACGAGTCTATTACAAACACTCCGAGTAGAATATCTTGTATATGACATTGTATTACTCTAGTAAGTAAGAATGACGACTCAATTCATTAAGTGACATCTATATGATTTTAAACAGGTAAGATGACAACTTTAAGTGACACGTAACTTTTAAGTAAGTCGTTTAACCATGTCGGTGATACCTCTTGTCATGCCTCCAATGAAAGTTTTCAATTTTATTTCGATGGTATACTGGACGCTAGGGTGAGGACACGTACATAAGTCTCTTTTTGTATTAGACTTTTCTATGTATGTGGGGTTACAAGTAACGTCGTGATAAATGTCATTGGTTTTGTACCTTCGTTGGATTTACAGGTGGTTGTCTCCTTGCCTATTTTTACACCATGTATATATGTTACCCGATAATGAGTCGGTAATTTTACTTACTTTCTTACGGTAAGTGTCGTTGTACCCACCTGGATCTGTCACGGTATGACTCACTTCAGTCTGTCTTTTACTTTTTATAACATACTGTAGGGACCATACACCTTAGAGTTCTCTTTAATATGTTTACTTGAATGTTTTGTCTTTCTCTAAGTCTGAACTCTTGTTTGTACCAACGACCCCCTTTCCCTATCAATCCCTCAGTCCCTGCCTGTAGTGTGTGACGATATAAATTTTACGTATTGGTTGTTCCTGGATTGTATATCGTGTATCTTGGGACGAGTTACAATACACCGTCGGACCTACCCTCTCCCCAAACTCCCTACTACCTAGACACATATATATACCAACGTAGGGAAACGACACAATTAGCCGGTACGATAACGATGACGACGATTCAGCGAAGTCAGCACGGCTGAGACACGCTGGGGTCTCTGTCGTCGGGTAGTCCGAGGGGGCAGGGACCCTAAGAGGTCCGTTCTTGTGACCTCACCCAACGGTAAAGGAAGAGGTTACGTACTTTCACTTTTCACTTTCACTTCAGCGAGTCAGCACAAACTGAGAATCGGTGGTGTACAGAGAATCGCTGGGGTACAGAGAATCGCTGGGGTACACGATATCGGATGGTCCGAGGAGGCAGGTACCGTAAAAGGTCCGTTCTCATGACCTCACCCCACGGTAACGGAAGAGGGGATTATGTTTTATTTTTTCAAGTTTTCTTTTTGTTTTTTGTACTTTGGAATTTTTTTACTATAAATATTTTTAAGAATATCGGAGTGACTGATATTACCTTTTTTTCCTTTTCTTACATTAATAAGTTAGGACCTCCCACGAATTAATACAGTGTAATTGTTCTTGTGTAAGACACACGTAAGATTTACAACCAATAATTCTTATGTGTCGGCATATTCTAGTAGAATACAATTCATTTTTTGGTCCTATATTTTACTCTAACGTGGGATTAATTTCGATACGTTTTTGCTTATGTCCTTCGGTGTGGTCTTTCTTTGTCTAATTTTTCTATTATTTCCAACTCAATTCTACTGTCCTGATACCCACTAAAATAAAACGGTTAAAAGACATTATATTAAAGTAATGAAGATGGTGACATTAATTTACTTATTCTTAAGGAAAACTCTTGACATTTTAACGTTGTGGTGACAAATTATTGTAATTTTAATTAGTTAAGAAATAACAAAAAGATTCTGATTTTTTTCTTCTATTTTTAAGAAAGTCATCAAGGTCAAACCTTGATAATACTTATCACGAAAGGACTAGGAAAATTATGTGGAAAACTATAAGGATTCTTGTGTAAAGACAACCTACATATGGATCCTTACTTTAACGACTCAGTATTCCACACATGAAAAGGTCTAAATCATCTATGACAGTTTATCAAACACGGTTAAATGTAATGGTGATTGTTGCATACTGAAGGTTAATAAGGTGTAGGAGTGATTATGAACCATAAAAGGTAATGAAGTAAAATATCGGTGAGACCAGTCATATATCGTAATAGAATAACTGAAAAGAATTCATATTACTTGGACTCGTAGAAAGGGGTATAAATAACTAGTACGACGATGACGTATCTATATGAATAGAAACTTCATAGATAAGTTCAGAAGACAAGTAAAAAGACAATCTAAAACAGAAAATAACTAATTGTCCTCAAGAAACATATAAGATCCATACCCAGGTAACAGTCTATGTACATAATACTTATAGTAGAGGGAAAGAAACCCAGTGGAAAGGGAAATAAAGTTACCTGTCTTCGGGAATTAAAATTATACAATAAAGTTTTTATGAATAAATACCAGTCGTGATATAATTGGGATAAATTTGTGATGTCCCATTATTTGTACAGGAGGATATAAAAGGAGATTTTCGAAACACCGAAATAACAACCGTTACCGAAAATTTTATTTTTTGATTTACTACCGTTGAAGATCTTTTTACTTGTATGAGTGACATAACATTGCAAAAATTTGAAGTATAAAAGGACGATGGACTTTGCTTTCACTTCAGTGAGTCAGCACAGACTGAGAAACGTTGGGGTGCCTGACATCGGATGGTCTGAGAAGGCAGGTATCTTGAAAGGTCCGTTCTCATGACCACACCCAACGGTAAAGGAAGAGGTCCCCTAGAAGGGCTGGGTCCCTAGCTTGGGCCCAGAGGGTATAACACCCGTCTGTGAAATGGTAGACTCGGTGGACCCTTCGGGACGACGGAGTTGTAGGAATGTTTCTTCGACACTTGTGTAGAGGGTCCGTTGTTCCATGTGGTCACATTATTTCGACTAAGGAGATGTTCAAGGGGGAGAACGGGAGGGGATTGAGACTGGATCTGTAAGTTTGGATGAATACTTTAAGGTAGTGTGGAAAACGAACACCTGAGGTCGGACTAGGGTCATTTCCGTGAACGAGCACCCAAGAGTGAGAGAGAGTCAGGGGTGGACGACCCGACTCGAATACACCGGGAACACGCCGGACCGTCTGGAGGGAGATCCTGGACTCTCATATATTTAGAAAATTAGAATATACAAGGAGACTTACATTAAAGGTGTAAGTATAACTTGGTTAAGAATTTCTGGGGTGTCGTCCTTAAATAAGAGAATAAATGTTTTGTGAGTGTTTTACGATTAACGATACATTTAACGAGGTTTAAAAGGTTTCCATTAAACCATTTGTTTTTTTTTAAAAAAGTTCAAAATACATACATACATATATAAAACTATAAACTAGATGATTAAGTGGTTAGTCCTTGAGTAGAATTCCTTTATCCCACTGTTCTTTTTTCTAAATGTATGTTTCTATAGGTCATAATATAAACACTTATTTTCGTTTTTTATTTATTTTAATCTTTATTAGATTTACTGGTTGATTCTTTACTAATTATTTGATATCTTAACAATGTCATACCTTGTGACAAATGATCAAGTCTTATTAGTTCTTCAAATATACATAATTGTTCTACTATATACATACTATACTATACATTTCATTTTCGTGTATGGGTTTAGTGTTTTTGTCATTGTTATTTCTTTTTATAAGTATTTGAAATAATGAAATTATAATTCTTCGATACAAGGAGTTTTCTGTGGTGTCTCACTTGTAAAGTCCTATGTCTTCTCCTCTTATATGAACGTTGAGTATATTTACACTTACTAACCATAAGTCTTATATATTTCTTGAGTATGTTTAGTTGTCCCTTTTCTGTTCGTTGGATTATCTTTTTTTTTTTTACTCCTTTTCTAAACTTATCCATGGGGTGTTTTGACCTCTTCCTTTACCGTTGGGTGAGGTCATAAGAAAGGACCTTTTGAGATGTCTGTCTCTCGACGTTTCTCAGCCTGTGCTGAATCGCTGATTTAGTGGCGGTGGTGGGGTGTTTTATCATTTAGGTTTGCCGGTTATTGGCATTCTTTTTTACAAGTCGGAGTAATCATTAGTCTGTTTATTTAAATTACGTTTTAACGTTCTTGGTGATGATGTATGGGTGGTCTAACCATTTTGAGTCTTTTGTATTGTTACGGTTCACAACTTCTCCTATACCTTGTTGACTTGAAGAGTACGTGACCGTCTCCCTCACATTTAACCACGTTTGTAAAACTTTTTATTAAGTCGTAATAGATTTTATCGACCCCTGTACCTATGTGTCACTGGCTCATTAAGGTGATCTAAATATTGGATCTCTTTGAGTGTGTGTACACAAGTTTTTATGTACGAAAAAAAAAAAATTCAAGTATGATTGTATCAAACATTAACAGGGTTTGACCTTTATTACGCTTACAGGTAGTTGTCGTCTTACTTATTTGTTACCAATACATAAGTACGTTACACTATTGACGTCTATCTTTAATGTTAATTAGAGTATTTGGATTACAACTCACTCTCTTAGTTCCATATTTTTAACATAATGTGTGTCTCATTAAAATAGAGATATTTCTATAAAATTTTTCTTTGTTTGATTTTTTATTATACATCCCTATATATGGATCCACTATTTTAATAAAAGTTTTTTTTAGGTCTTTCACTAATAGTATTTAAGTTTTGTCATCAATATTCTATACTAACCACTCTTTGGGTACCGTTTGAACCCCATAACCTTTATGAGATAATAAACTGAACCCAACTCGTTAAGTAATATAATTTGTAAATGTAAGTAGTATAACTTATAAATGTAAGGTATTGAAAAGAGACTCAAACATAATGTTATTTTTCGAAAAAATTACGTGTGTGTGTGTGTGTGTGTGTGTGTGTTTGTGTGTTATTTAGGGATAATACTGTATTTACATACTTTGGTCGAATTTTCTACGTTTAGTCTGATTGTTATCACCACTAGAGACCCTTCCCTTCCTTCTCCTGTTTCTAGTTCCAAATCTCTCCCTCAGCAGTTTCCCCTGAAACTAGAATAGATATTACAAAACGTAAATTTTTCATATAATAAGTACATATGAACACATTAATTTACATTTAAAACTACCTTCATACTTTTGTTTCTTTTTATTTTTGTTTTTCACGTAAAATAAGATTTCAAAAATTTACTATGTTTTAGGAAACATGTGTGTTACATGTTTTCGTGTATATGTAAACCTCCTTTTGTTTTATAAACAAATAGAGAGTTAGGACCCTAATACCAACTAGGAAAGAGAAGAAACACAAAAGGGACATAAAGCATTTATAAATACTATTTTTGTACGTATGAATTAAATCCTTTGTTAACACTCTTAGTCATTCTTTTTATATTTGAGTGAGTATCTTTTAGACATTTCCTGGTTTTAGTCTGTAAAGTCTTTTCTTATTTAAGTTTACCACGTAGTAATCACCTTTAAACTTAATTTTACTTTTACAGTGAAAATTGGGTCTGTCCGTTTCTAATGTTTATAGTACTCATAGGTTACAACGGATCCCACACCCTTGTTAAAGAATACGAAGAATCATCTTTAGGTTTACCTTCGTCTGAAAGGTCACCAACATACCGTTATACGTAAGTCAGAAAATTTATAGACGAAGGATCACTGGGTCATTAAGGTGAAGATCTTTCAGTGGGATTTTTCTATTTCTATATGTTTTACCGAATGTAAGAACTTACCAGTATCGTTATAATAAATTGTGAGTTATAAACTCTTGTCCTATTTACATGTTTATCTCCTGACCATCATGAGAACGGACCTTTTAGGGTACCTGCCTCCTCGGACCACCCGACGTCAGGTACCCCAGCGATTCTCAGTCTGTGCTGACTCACTGAAGTGAAAGTGAAAAGTAAAAGTACGTAACCTCTTCCTTTACCGTTGGGAGAGGTCACAAGAAGGGACCTCTTAGGGTCCCTGCCCCCTGGGACCACCCACCGGCAGATACCCCATCGTGTCTCAGCCTGTACTGACTCCGTTGAATCGTCGTCATCGTCACCGCCCTTCTTTGTGTGTGTGTTCGATATGGTAATTCTATAAATTTAATCTTTAGTAAAAGTGTTTACACATTATTATCCCCCTTTACGATTTCTATATTATAATTCATTTTTTTCCTTCTGTATTTCTTTATGGGGTTAAGATAATGTCCAAATTTTTATTTTTAATTTTTTCACATACGTATACTCACATTCTTACAATTCACTTACACATGTGTCTTTTTTACAGATCTTCGTTTGTGTTACCTTATATTTGTCGTCGTAATTACCCATTAAAAATAAAAGTAGAAACACGACAAGATCTAGAGGTCTAAGAGAAACTACTTGGGTAATCTTTATTTGTGTATAAAAATTTACAAATTTTGAAATATTATTTCGACTGTCACTACGCCACCAGACTACTAAAGAAAGTATTTTTAATGGAGACTGTAAGGTTGATGAAAGTACGGAGAGAGGTCGATTGAGACATTAAGTGAGACTAGAGTGGGTCTCGGAGAAAGAACGAGACATTTAGAACGTCACCGAAAATCGGTTCTCGTTATTTTGGACTGGACTGGACTAGACTTACGAGTCAGTCACCATTGTTTTCCTTAAATATATAAACGAGACGATTTAAGAGGAAGGAAGGATGGTGTTAGGGACGATAATAGCTTGACGACAGGTGTAATGGTTTAATACGACTGGTAGTCCCCGATTACCCGGTTGACAATTCTGTCGATAACTAGAATTGTACGGTACGGACACTTGTAATCGTACAATACTTTTTATATATATATCACTTATTATTGAAGTATATTTACTTTACAGTCAGAAGTATTTATAATCTTCTGTGTACAAAGTGTACCCAGTCGTCTGTAGATGTACAGTAATGAGTAAAGAAAGTGTACCCCAGGGTTTCGACTCAATTAGTACATATCCGGTCTTTATCCAGTGGACTGTGGTCTCTGAACACTTATCACCATCTTTTAAGCTTTATTATTTGTCGAGTGGTATAGAGAAAAAGTATGACCACTTATAGTCCTTGAGATTTCTGTCTTAAGTTGATAAAAGTCGTTACTGAGGACTGGTACAACTTGTGATGTAGTTAATAATCGATCTTAAGTGTTTTGTGGTGATTAAGTGTTTATAAATAACACAGGTGATCACGGTCTGAGTCAAGATTCGTGAGCTATATGTAATCACTTGTTTTCTGTTTTTAGGGACGGGAGTACCAGGGACGTAAGGTCAGTTCCCTCTGTCTGATATTTGTTTTTCTTTTCAATTATTCATTATATCACACAATTCGGTACAAATCACGATACCTAGTGAGTAGATCTCGGTCTGTAGGACCTGACACTTCAGTTCACCCGGAATCCTTCGTAGTGATACTTGTTTCGATCACCTCCACTACCTTAAGGTCAACTCGAGAAAGTTTAGGACTTTCTACTACGACACTTTCACGACGTGAGTTATACGGTCGTTTAAACCTTTTGAGCCGTCACCGGTGTCCTGACCTTTTCCAGTCAAAAGTAAGGTTAGGGATTCTTTCCGTTATGGTTTCTTACGAGTTTGATGGCGTGTTAACGTGAGTAGAGTGTACGATCATTTCATTACGAGTTTTAAGAGGTTCGGTCCGAAGTCGTTATACACTTGGCACTTGAAGGACTACAAGTTCGACCAAAATCTTTTCCATCTCCTTGGTCTCTAGTTTAACGGTTGTAGGCGACCTAGTACCTTTTTCGTTCTCTCAAGGTCTTTTTGTAGAGAAAGACGAAATAACTGATACGGTTTCGGAAACTGACACACCTAGTGTGATTTGACACCTTTTAAGACTCTCTCTACCCTTATGGTCTGGTGAATTGGACGGAGAACTCTTTACACATACGTACAGTCCTTCGTTGTCAATCTTGACCTGTACCTTGTTGTCTGACCAAGGTTTATTCTTCTCCTCATGTAGTTCCGACATATAACAGTGGGACGAATAAATTGAATATACGTCTCACGTAGTACTCTTTACGACCTGACCTTCTTTGTGTTCGACCTTAGTTCTGACGGCCCTCTTTATAGTTATTGGAGTCTATACGTCTACTGTGGTGGGAATACCGTCTTTCACTTCTCCTTGATGTTTCGGAGAACTACTTTCACTTTCACCTCTCACTTTTTCAACCGAATTTCGAGTTGTAAGTCCTTTGCTTCTAGTACCGTAGGCCAGGGTAGTGAAGTACCCTTTATCTACCCCTTTGTCACCTTTGTCACAGTCTGAAATAAAACCCCCC